>JAVQJF010001165.1:0-20251 GCA_036023855.1 Gadopsis marmoratus
CTCTCCTCTCCTCTCCTCTCCTCTCCTCTCCTCTCCTCTCCCTCTCTCCACCTCCCAGATGTGACCCAGGCTTCAGTGGTCCAGCCTGTGAGCTTGCCTCCCAGACCTTCCCGGCTTTCCTTTCAGAGGGTTTCTCTAGCCCACGCCTCTCCTCCTACCACAGTTTCTCCTCACTTCGTGGGGCTGAGGTCAGCTTTGGCTGTGGTGTGCTGGCCAGCGGCAAGGCCTTGGTCTTCAACAGGGACAGCAGGAGACACTTGGTCACCGCTCCTCTAGACAGTTCCCAGGCCAGGTATTGATACCTTCCTGATAAAGGACAGGATCATAAATGTAAAAACGAAAATGTTTCAAACACATACTGATATAAGGGAACGCACATATACATGTACATTTGATTGTGCTGATTTTGCCATCAGTAGATTACTTTGTAAAACTGTGGCTTGTCTTCATCAGGTGCTTTGACTTCTGATTTATACTGCAAATGTTCCAGCCAATCGGCTACCACTCTCCTCAATGTATCCATTCCTCTTTCCATCATACCCAGTGTTCCTATGCTGGGAGATGGATCGTGATCATGGGGAGGACTGCAGATGAGAGGAGAGGATGAAAATGTATGAGAGAAAGCTAGAGAGAGAGAACGGTGAAGTTAGATATGGCATCTGTGTTAGATTGATTATGCCTGTTGCGGTTCTCAGTGTGCCACCTGATGGCCATATTTAATGCCAGTTTCCTGGCTGATTGAGTGAACAGCTGCCTGTATGAGGAGGGGGGGGGGGCTGCAGCAGAATGGAAATTATAATAAATATTACATTAGTATAGATGATGATGAAACATTAGTATAGATGATAAACATAGATGAACACATACGAGGATGAAAAGTCGTGCTACATTATAACTATATACAGTTAACATGAATACATGGATATGAACTCTGACTCTCACTCATTCTCTTTCCCTCCACCTCCTCATCTAATTTTGTCCTCATTCGTTTAATCATCTCATCCATCATCCTGCCAACTCCCTCCCACCTCTCTGCTCTGCATGTCTGTTTATCTACCCTTTTATTCATCTCTCTCTCACCTCTCCTTCCTGAACACACACGTGGTCACCTTACTTTTTATAATTTATCAACCTGCCCTTTTTATCTTTTTCTTTGTAATTTCTTTTTTTTCACACCCCAACTGCCACTGTACCCCCCATCTCTCTCCAACTGGCCTTACTCTTTCTTGCTTTCGTATTCTTGCGTTCATTCTCTGCAGGTACCTACAGTTTACGCTTCGCCTGGGCAGCCGTAGCACCCTGAGCTCATGTCCTGCCCCAAACCAGCCAGGAGAGGGTGTCCTGCTGCATTACTCCTCAGACAACGGCATCACCTGGACGCTGCTGCAGCACTACGCTTACCAGGGCTTCCATGAGCCAAGGTACCTCCTATGTTTAGAGTGTGTGTGCATTGTGACGTGTGTGCCTAACTCCATTATCACACACATTTACGCTGCTAATGGAGGTGCTGAAGGTGTAACCCACTGGGGCCCATTGAGCCCGTCAGTGCCATCCATGTGTGTAATGAAGACAAAGTGTGCAGGGTTCTCTCTCTCACTAGAAAGGTCAACAGAGGACAGTGAGTCAGGGACAAGGCTATCTGACCTACAAGTGTAAGTGCAGGCTCTAACTGTATCAACGTACTGTGACGTCTTGGGAGGCAGGGCTCGTTAACGGACTGAGTCAGGCAGGTGTGGGTGGGAGGAAGTATGACCAAGTCTGGAGTATTCAACTTAAATGTAGGTGTATTTTAACCCCTTCCTTTATTAAACAGTTAACTCAAAATAACTATTCTAATTAAACAAAACTTAACGGATCATCACACTCAGTCTTTTGTCCTTTCTTTGGTTGTTCCTTGATCTCACGTTTCTGGGTCTCAAGAGACTTCCTCGGGACTGACAGCTTCATCCCAGTCTGTCCTGCAGCTCTTCCCAGCTCTCAGTTCTTTACAATCCTTCTCTGTTTTTTCTTTCTGTGGACTGACTGTCAGCCTACAGTCAGCCCCACAGCTCTCCCTCTCTTCTCTTCTCTTCTCCTTTTATCTGTCTCACTCATCCTCTCGCAATCAGGTAATGTGGTTCAGCTGGGCAGCACGTGCTCCTCTGGCTGCCCCGCTGCATGTGGGTGTTGTAGTTTTCTCCCACTGCCATGCTGGTTTGTAGTCTCTGTCGTCTCCATCCGGCCGGTACATACTCCGCGTCTAGGACTCTGCCTCTAGCTACGTCACAATACATAACAACTTGATAAAGGAATCAGTCTTGACAAAGAGAAAGTAAACAGTGACAAAAAATGCTGTATTCATAAATCTTGGCTATACTGCATTGTGTCACAGTCTATTTAAGATTGTCCAAGTGTACATTATTACCAAACAGCAGATTGCAATTATGTGGGCTTTAGATCTAAGTCAGTGTCTGAGTCACAGTTCAGTCAGCTTGTGTGATTAATTCCAGCTAAAATGTTCGGCATTATGGTTTGCATTTGGGTTGTTGTGACTGTGGGGCATGCAGTACTTACGTCGAGCAAAGTTTCCATTAAGTGTAAATAAAGATCAGTTTGATAATCTCTTTCCTCCAACTAGGATTGTGTCAGTTGAACTCCCATCTGGTGCTCGTAAATTTGGCGTGCAGTTCCGCTGGTGGCAGCCATACCATTCAGGTCGTGGCCACGATGTGTGGGCCCTGGACGAGATCAGCATGACCTCTGTGCTGTTCAACACTATAAGTCTCGACTTCAGCAATGTGCTGGATGTCACCCAGAGTCTTGGTTTCTATCTTGGCCATGTCCAGCCCTACTGCCAGCATGACTGGACCCTCAGGTAGGTACAAATACTGTATTGGTCAGTGTATGGCAACTCAACTTAAATGCTTTTGTTTTTAATTTTGTGAAAGGTGGTCCAATGGGTCTGAGCATGATTAAAAATGTAAACATTTGTCAATTCTTAGTTGCTACTTAGTCACAAACAGTCATTTGCGTCTCCATTTTGTCCATAACGTCACTATGTGTAGAACTGTGCTCACGCACACAATCTCTGTAATGAAAGCTACACATACACTCCACCTATTTTCACCAGGAGTGTCTTTATTCCTACAAACAGAAAAATATGCCATCAGAACAATTTGGAAGATGCTACAATCACAAAAACATTCTACACATAGAGGATTAAAGATTGTACCACAGCATGACATTTAGCATGATATCCTCTCTTCCTGTATATTGTACTAGTTTCTCTGGTGAGCCCAGCCCTGGCTCCAGTATCCGTTATGTGGAAACTCAGTCAATGCAGATCGGAGCATCCTACAGTCTACAGTTCTCATTGGTCATGGGCTGTGGCCGCGAGCCATCCCCTCACATTGACACTCAGGTCCGCCTGGAGTTCTCCACCAATCACGGCCTCACCTGGCACCTGGTCAAAGAGGTAAGGAGCGTGAAACGAGTGCAACTTTGTTCCCCATGTTAAGTGTATTGTTAACAGCCAATCCCTTTTGTTTTCACATCTGGTCCACACCTTTGGTTTAGACTAAAACTTGTAAAAGTAATCCTTGAGAGAGAGAAGGAATCATATAATTTATTCATGATCATGAATATTGATTTACCCATTACAGCCTCAGTAATAATGTGTATATAATGAGAGTCTTTAAATGTGGCACTTTGTTTCAGATGAGAAATTATCGCAATTACTTTTTATCATCCTACTATCAGCAAAAACATGACAATACTTGAATCAGCAAGCAGATTATGTTCCCATGATTCAACAAAGATTTTCTGTGATCACAACTGGCTCATAAATATTCATAAGACACCAAAGTATCTGCCAAGATTTGTATTGCCTTTGGAATTGAATAGGGAGTAATGAGTCCTCCATCAGTGGATTTTCTCAAATTCTCCCATGTGAAAGAAAATGCAGTCATCTGGCAAGTGCAGAATGTAACTCACTGAAGGTCCTGTACTGTTAATTCTTTCTTGTGTTCAAGGTCAGTGATACTGTAATCCTGCGTTAGCCTTTTATGTGCACACCCTGTGGGGCAAATACAGCCTCAGGGTGTGTCTGCAGTATAGCATGGTATTTCTGAAGAATTTAGCTACAAAACTAAATCCACAACAATACATTAAAAACCTTTTATGAATCCTGAATTCCCCCCCCCCCTCCCCCAATGGGTATACAATAAAAAGTGTATCATAATGAAACCCTTCGTTTTTTTCACCTAGGCCTGTCTGCCTGGCATGCCAAGCTGCTCTGAGTTTACAGCTCCCAGTGTCTACCACCCATCAGAGTTCAAAGACTGGAGACGCATCACTTTGTCTCTGCCTCAGAAGACATGGTAAGTGATGCACATCTGTACAACAGACGCAGAAGAAGAAAAGATTCACAAAGTGCCCTCTGGGATGGTTTGTTATCTGATCTTAGTTTCATGCTGCTTTAGTATAATGCACCTGAAATACAGTCAGATGTATTTCACACTGGACACTGGGAGGCATCTTCACCTATTACTGTTAATGGCTGCCTGTCTACACATACTGTACACACGTAGACACACACCCCTCACACACAGCTACAGACATCTGCACAAACTATTTCATATCCCACTCTGTTAAAAAAGTGAAGCATGGTTTGTTGTTGTATTTTCAGCAGTTAATATTGCCCAAACCCTTTTCAGCAACAAATTGCATGAAGGTTTTAATGTGCTCGCGCACACACACACACACACACACACACACACACACACACACAGATATCTTCTCAAATGTTTACTACAATTTTGGGGTCTTGGTTTGGCTTGGTTTTGGTGCAGATGGGAAACATGAGATAACATCTTCATATCAACACAAAAAAAACGTAACTTGTGGTCCAGCTGGTTAATTATGTAACCTTAAAGAACATAAAAAGCAATATGTCTGTATTGCTCCAACTCAGAAAGGACCAAACACTTTTTAATCAATTTAGTATGTTATAATATCCACAGCTTTCAACATGTTCCTGTTCCTGGAGGGAAGGGTTAGGGACTCAGTCTGTTTTAAGCAGACACACTTGAGAGATGCCAAAACAAATGAGGTACACACACTTTCTGTCTGGTTCACTTCTCCTTGTCTGGAAAAATACAATATAAAATAAAAATATAGTTCTCCTAAATATGGAATCTAAATGAAATGGCAGCTTCCTCCAGCTCTGGGTTTTAGTTTGTGTTTGTGATACCAGTGATTCTAGCCACTCTATGAGCTCAGATAATCTGACTACCATATGTTAGTAACAGTCAACAACTAACACACTGCCAAAGCTTTGCAGGATGAACTCAAACTTTTGAATTTGTGTAATCTGTTTTCCAATACAAGACTGTAATAACATTATGTTAGGCTAATAAGACTTGTTTTTCAGTTTAAAAGGTGAACAGAACTGAAACAAGTCCCATACTGAACCAGTCATCTTGTATGGTTTATGTTACACTTCATGAGGAATACATGTACTGAGCCCTTGCCCACACATATATCAACTCAAATAATCACATAAACCTTCCTCACTGAGCACTGTGACCTCCACCTCCATTTCATTCTACACCCCAGCTCCTAAATTAAGGTGGTCTAATCTCCTGCAGGGCGTGATGAGAGGTCAAAGGGTCATGGCGGTAAACGATAAAATGATAAAACAGCCGTGGCCAGCTCTGCATGATCAGGAGATGGTCTGAGTTGATATGGGTCACCGAAGCAACAGACCAAGGAAACATCCCTGATATATTTTCTCCAATATACCTGACTATCTACGCTTCTGCAGCCATTTGTCATTGCTGTACATGCACCAAACCGCAAGCCCCCCGAAAGACACTCTCATGCACAAACATGTACCCACACTGCACACACATTCACATCCACAGCCTACCTTTACCAGAGACGATGTGACGATGCCCTCTCTCTGATATTCACACAAATAGGAAACTAGACATACACACATGTGATAAGGTTAATCTTTACCTGCCAGAACACTAAATCCACAAATCTCTATCCCCAGTAGAGATGTAGATTAGTTTGTTCAACATGGTGATGTGGTTGTCATGTGAGCAATCACTGTTGATAACATTATGTTACTTTTCTATCAATTATATCTGAGCAGTCAGTTACAGTACTGCAGTTTTTCTTCCATAGATGTACATTTTGTTAATTGTTATATGTGTGTGTGTACCTTCTGTGTTCAGGTCCAGTGCCACACGGTTCCGCTGGATCCAGAACTACTATGGAGAGCAGGATGAGTGGGCCCTGGATGACATCTACATCGGTCAGCAGTGTCCTAACATGTGCCACGGACATGGTTGGTGTGACCATGGACACTGCAGGTGAGCTTTCACGCACAGACAAGCACACGTTAAAAACATCTCGAGGTTGTTCTTTATTACTTTTTCAATATCACTCAACATGGAGGCCCATAAATATCTTCAGATGGATTTTACGGGATTAATATTAAAGCACACATGATAAGAGGTTTTTCTCTTGCAGGTGTGATGATGGTTTCTCTGGGACAGACTGCCAGCCCTCCTCCCCTCTCTCCTCCAGTGTACTCTCTGACTTTGAGACCCAGGATGCACTGCTGGCCTCATGGCAGGAGGTGATTGGTGGAGAGGTGGTCACCCCTGACATGGGCTGTGGTGTGGTCTCATCTGGATCATCCCTGTACTTCAGCAAGGTAAACGACTATACAATTTCCTTTTGTTAATGTCAGGTTATTTTATTGTCATATACACACCATTGTTATATACAGTTACATATATACTGTATATAAAAAAATATCTATAAAGAAAAATCACATAAGTGCAACAAAATAGTAGCTAAAATATAAGAATAAAATATATAAAATATTTTAAATGTGGTAGCCTGGTGAGTAAAAGTAAAGTTAGTTATCAGGGTATCCAACAAGGTTGAAGTTAACAGAGAAGGTTATGCTACGGGCAAAGGAACAAGTGATACATTTTTTTGGTGCAAATCCAGATCCAAGTGCAGATTCAGGAACTTTTTAAACAATTTCCATTTAATGAGTGTGTTTCCCCACAATACAAACAAACAATATTTATATTTTGATCACTGGAAAGTGGCCATTATACACTAAGTGTGACATCTCCTCTGACCCATGGTTAAAAAAAATAACATTCCTGGTGGGTGATACCTTACTTTATGTACAAATATACTATGTGTGTTGTTGTCAGGCTGGACTGAGGCAGCTGGTTAGCTGGGACCTGGACACTGAATGGGCAGAGTTTGTGCAGTTCTACCTGCGGGTGGGCGGAGACTGGGCTGAGTGTAACCAAGCAGACAGCAGAGAGGAAGGAGTGCTGTTGCAGTACAGCAATGATGGAGGCATCAGCTGGGGCCTCATCGCTGAGATGTACTTCACGGACTTCACCAAGCCTCGGTGAGAAATCTGGGGATGAAGAATGATCTCATCTTTGTCATTGCACAAGATCTGCTTTTACTCTTTCTTGTAGTCTATATAGGAGTTGTAGATGTGGCTGTGAAGAGAAACATCAATAACATGTCTCTTCTTCCGTTCTCAGCTTTGTCCACTATGAGCTTCCCTTGGCGTCTAAGACACCCTCCACAAGGTTTCGTTGGTGGCAGCCTCTTCACTCTGGGGAGGGATATGATCAGTGGGCAATTGATGATGTCATCATTTTGTCAGAGAGGGAGAAACACATCATCCCCATGGCCAACCCAACACTACCACAGGTCAGGAATAAATCTGAGGACCTTTTCCTTTAACTTGTCATTTGTGCTGTGACCTTGACCTTCGGCTTCATCTTGAAATATAACTTCTTTGGTTGTAATGGAGGGGTGGCTGAGGGGGTAGTGCGGTCGTCCATTAACCCCAGGGTTGGTGGTTCGATCCCACTCCTGCTGTCCGCATGTCAAAGTGTCCCTGGGCAAGACACTGAACCCCGAGTTGCCCCCGGTGGAGGCCAGCATGGCAACTGTGTCCCCATCGGTGTATGAATGTGGTGTGTGTGTCCCCTAAATGTCTGTTTGTCTGCCCTGCAATTGACTGGCGACCAGTCCAGGGTGTTTCCCTGCCTCTCGCCCAATGTTAGCTGGGATTGGCTCCAGCCCCCCCCTGCGACCCTTCGGGATAAGCAGTATGGTTAATGAATGAATGAATGTTACCATTAAATCTTCAACCAGCTTCCACCTTCCTGCGCTGTCTGCATTTTGGGTCCCATCCCTCCCAAGCGTGACAGGACTATGGGGAAGTCACAAGGGCGTTGGTGTGTTATACAATACAGGCAGGGTGAGGAAATTAGTTGTGCTTTTTGTTTGCTTGCTAGTTTTTCTGCAGACCAATCATTATTCAAACGCGCTAATGCCGTGCATCTGCAGACTCCGGTACAGTAGGTGGCGGTGTGAGTTGCGATGGGCCAATAAACTCACAGGCGAGGGACGTTTGTTTCGGCGAACATTATTGGTCGGCAACTAGCTCGCCTTTTATGGTTGTGGACCAATAGGAAGTGACCCAGGGATCCTGCGGTCTGCAGCCCCACTCTGCCTCCGTCAACGTTTCAAAGCAGCGATGATGGGATGCTTCCGCCGAGCCGTAAGTCTGCCCGCGGTCCTGTTCGCAACAGAGAACCAGACTCATTTCACACAAACCGAGTTAAAGTTCTCGGCGACCTTACAGGACGATAACGGGGCGACAGAGAGAGACCGGATGGATTTACTGCACTCGCAGGGCGACATGACCGCCAGCGTCGGCTCATTTCAACGCACCGTGCTGGCAGTTTAATTCGGCGCGTATTCAGGTGTAACGTCTTTTCTTAAATTGCCTGTGAAACGTCAGAGATGGAGAGTGTCGGAGGGAGGCGTTAGGCGGCCTGCGTGTTGCGGAGGAAATGATGAGATCAAGGAGAGATTCGCGTCCCCGGTGATCGCTGCAAGAGCGACGATCCGGCCTTTAGGTGTCACGCTCGTCCTCAGAGGGGCTGCAGCCGGTGGCGGCACCTAAATTTCACCTCGGCACTAATAATAATAACAACAATAATAATAATAATAATCGGGGTTCCGCCTGCCTGGAGAAGTAAAACCGCGATGAGAGCGCGGACAGCTGATGGTGGAATGAAGCCAAACGTCTTAACTGTAGTTGACAGAACCCGAGGAAACAGGTGAGAAGCGGCGTCAGACCTGCTGCTTCCGAGGCTGCTGCCGTTTCATCACCGTCTTGTTAGGAACAAGCGAAGCAGCTGTCTGTATGCAACCTGCTTAGTTCCCCCCTCTTAACACCTCCCTGTCAGCAGTAGGCCCCCTGCTGGCGAGGAGCCGCAGCAGCAGCAGTCTTTAGTAATGAACCCTGAAGAGTAGTGATGAAGAACCGGGCCGATAAGAGCTGATTAGTGGCTTTAGCCTGACTTTGACAGGATTAGCAAATTGCAGTTAAAATCCCTTCACTATAAGCCGTGTTTGGCCAATGTTGTGATCAGTAGTTTGTAGGGGACACGGTGCATCGCTCACAAACGTGAACGGTTACTGCAGGACGTCTCTCTCTCTCGCTTCATCAGTGAGCATATTGGTTTAACGTTTTCTTCTTGCTAATGGGGTGTAATGTGAAACTGCAACTAACTTTTAAAATATAAATATTATAATGATCTAAAATCGTTTGTAGGCAAATAACACGACATTTTCTTGGGATTTCTTTTTTCTTTTGCCAAAGAGAAAGGGGTGGAATACTTTTGCAAGCAGCATGCTCCGTTTTTCATTTTCTCAATATGTTGTGGTGTCAAACTCACGTTACAAGTAGTATACAGTATCACACGTTTGCAAGTCAGTCTATATAGTGCTTTAGTGGGAGCTACATCTAATGTTGCCAAAGATGTTTGGGTCTAGGGCCTGAAAGGGTTAAATTAGAATGCCTCTGTTCCATGATGGATTATCACAGATGAATGTTAATTTACAGCCCCTAGAAGAAAAGAAGAACTGAGGCCTGTACTATGAAGCAAGTTCACCAGGGTACCGTTTCCGTTCTGGATTCACTTTCTGGATTTTTCTTTCTGGATATCACAACAACCGCGATCGCGGCTGGTTATCAACTCGGTAAGTTAACCCAGGGTTTCCTAATCTGGCCATGAGCGCGCTCACACGAAAGAGGCAGTGTTTGCAGCATGTGGCCGATCACAAATACGGCCAGCAGAGCGGCACACTTTACAAACGAGGAGGCTCTTCCCTATTTGCTTAGTTAAATCCAGGTGGTGACCTTTTTTTTGGCCGTTGATTATAAACACAATTCAAAGTGGTCAGTAGGCTTACTTTCAGATCTCATAAGTACAACAAGTGCAAGGCTTTAGTGCCTCGACCAGTCTCTGTAAGATGATGTCGGGATACAAAAGCACAGTGAAAAGGCTTTGACATTTCTTGCATGAAGCTGACGCAGATCAGTCGGTCCCTCTGACAATAATCTGTATCTCTCATATAAAAGGAGTTCCTCTCACCGAGCTCCATGGGATTGTCTATTGGCGAAGCCATTTCCCAAGAGAAGCGAGTGTGTAAGCGGTGCTTTTATACACATTGATCGGTTCTCTTGGACATAAGCTGCTCCGGAACAGTACAGGTACAGATGTAGTACAGGCCTCCAGGCTAGTTGCCTGCTTTGCCTGGCTGGTAATCCAGCCTGTGCAGGGAGAATCTCTTCAGGATTCAGGACCAAAGTCAATATGTGACTGCTATACTGGCTAAAGACTAATATCATAACTATCACTGACATATCAGAATGTTTTTTCCAATTCCCACACACTTACCAACCTACCCAGCCCACCAGCAGTCCGGAGACGGTCAGTTAAACAAAGCCCAAACATATTTTCTCTCTTCGCCCCAGTGGCATTTTTTTTATGCAGATACTTACTCAATACAATAGAGATGAATCAAATTTTGTTTTTATGTTTTGATTTTATTTGCTTTTGTTGATTTATTTTACTGTAAAGCACTATTACTTTGTTTACTGTTTTTACAAGGTTCTATATATGTAAAGTTACTAAGCTTTCTAGAAAAGTAAAATGTATTAAGAGATGCATTTCTGACTGTCATTGGAGATCACCGAGTGTTATTGCAAAAAATGCAACAGACGAGAGAATGTTTGGGACACGTTTACTCAGTTATGCAGTATTGGCAGCAATGGAGCTGTCAGTGCCAGTATACTGAATAGGCTCCTGATTGTTGTTATTGATCATAAGAGATGAAACTGTACAAAACTGGCTTATCTCAAGCAAACTCTTATCTATTGTCTTTACGTTTGTGTGTTTGTGTACATTCACAAGAACATTTGTCACGGTTCCTCCGCTTAACACTGGAAACGGCTGCGCGTTCATGCACCGATTTATTTGACGTTACCATTTTACACTTTTATTTATTTTTTACTCACTGTTTTCTTTTTTTGTGCCACTTTTGCTTTTCCACATAATTCACACCGAATAGAAATTGACCCCGTGTCCCAACATTTAAGAGAAAGCAAGTGGGAAAATGAATGGAGCCTTTAATCATGACAACATATTTAGTCGTTTTTGTTTTACCGCTCAGTGCAATGTATGGTAATCAGCTTTTTATATCAGCAATGTTGTTGACATTTACTGTATATATGGATCCTTTTTCACATGCCTGATGACATACATCAGTGTAATAATTGCTCAGAACTGTCAAAACTGCCCTTATGTAAAAGTGTGAGTGCAATAAAACGTGAGCGGTGAAACTGATCCTGTCATTTTTGATTTTTGTCATACTGATTACCTCTTTGGTTTTGTGTTTTTTTCATGTTTTCTAAGTTTTTAGAAGCTTATGGAATTAAGCAGGTTTTTTCCACCTGTATGTGCTTTGTCACTCCTTACGTGTACACAGACACTAAGTGTACATTGGCTGTAGGGGGTAACAAACTGCTGGTTGTAAGGTAAAGTCACCGACATCCATCACACGTTTTGCTTGAGAACTAAAGCTCTCTGAAGCTTCCTGCCACAGCAGATCCACACTGATATCCACAAATATTAAAAATAATTTACAGTAGGTAGTACCCTATGCAAGGTTTTCCTAAAGCAGAGCTATGCCCCTGTCATATATTTCATTTTTTTTATTTTTACTGTAGGCTTACTGTAGTCTAAAGTACTGTGCAATTGCGTTGGCTATGTTATATGGGAGAAAATAAACATATAAAATTAAATATCTGATCTGACTCAGTATACACTGGTACTCTATTAAATACAGAGTAAAAATATAACAATAGGGTTTCTTTCTTGGTCTTTCTAGAAAGAGGAAGTACGAGAGCTTCTCTAGCTATGTTAAGATAACTGTACTTCTGTGTGATCCGAATCACCGGGCTGCAGTGATGGTACTATTTGTGCCGTTAAAGTAGAAAACCTCCCAGGGGTAGTGGTGTTGCTTTACAGATTTGGTTAAATTCCCTGGAAGATGGTATTTATACCCACCATGTTTGTTCATCAGAACGCTAACACCAATAATGTTTTTCTCATACCAGGTTTTCCTATTGACTATAATAGTTCCGTTCTTCCACAAGGTGGGGCCATATGAAGTAAAGTTACGGGTAAACATAATCTTCTAGCAGTGTAGTATTTGGTAATGAAATTCTGATAAAGTACTGGGAAGTTTTGCAATATCAAAACAATTTCTTACATTTTTGCTAAAGGTAAAACTAGTCATGATGGATTTAGTGAGAGCTCTTCACGTGGTGGGACTCTAGAGGTCACCGAAGTCATCAAATTTCACATACTTGTACTAGCTGTACTTTGTTGTTCTAAATGAGTAAATGTGATTAATATGATTTAATATGATTTTTTTTAAATGGAGACCTACGTAGCCCTGTAAGGCCACATTTCAGCTGAGGAAGGAATAACTAAGGAAATGAAGACGGTTCACTTGCTTCAGTGGGAAGACACGTGAGAAGTTTGACATAGTTGCAATCAGGTGACCTTAGAAAGACCACGAAGTAAAAGTAGACATCATATGGGGTGATTTTCCATTCCTCAGTGCATAAACTCTAAAACAACCACCTCACCTTGAAGATGAACTAAATTCTGCTTGTAACCTATTTAGCTTGAAATGTCACAGTGTTGCGCAATCTGTTTCATGCTGTGTAGCCGATAGCTCTTCTGGTTTCCTTTTAACTTTTACTCTGACACTGTGATGCAGATTGTTGCAGCAGGATCAAGAACATGGTACTTGTGTCAAATGTTTTTAAAGAATATTTTTTTGTTGTTGTTTAAAAGAGTTTGATTTTAATTAGAGATTATTAGAGATTAATAAGAGACCAAAATAATTGAGGTTTATCTTGTGTTCATAATGTGTTTTGGTGTGAGAAAAATCATTTGAAAACTAGAGAAGCATTTCCTGAATAAAATGTGTGTAATTGCTGTGCATATTGCTGCAGATTGGACTTTATAATCATAGGAAAACTCCTTAATGTATTGGCTTAGTTGTTTTTAAAACACTTCTGCATTTGACTTTAGAGCATTTCACTATGTGTCATTATAAGGGCTTATATGTAGTTGACCAGTGTTTGAAGATTTTAAGATTGGAATGGAGTTTATACTGTATACAATAGCTCAGATATAAATACAGTATTTCACAATATCTCAGCCATTGTATATGTAATGTTTTTATAACTTAATAACTAAAAGTATAATGGTTATCGAAAAGAAAAGTTACAACACACATGTGCAAGAATTATGCAAATTTAACATATCAATTGTCTTGGTAGCTTAAAAAATTACTGGAGATGTGTGGCCTTAAAAACTTCAGGAATACCGAATTAATTATGCAAATATATGCATTAAAAATTGCAGAAGACACACACAAAGTCATGCATGCCTTGATATCTGAAAGGTAAATGTGGCAGTTAATGGTTTTTGACACTGTCTCCTAGCGCTGCTCATGGTGGAAATGTTGGGTCTATACATATAGAGTTGGTCTAGACTTGCTCTATATTAACAAGTGCTATGAGATAACTCTGTTATGATATAGGGCTATATAAATAAAATTGAATTGATCAGACTAATGATGCAAAAAAATTAGTGAAATGCTGGCGAGGAGCGAGAGTGCAGTATCAAGAATTCAAAAGAAAATGGCGGCCACATAAACACTTCTAGAGGGTGGACAGCCACATATGTATTTCTGTATTTGTGACATAACTGACTACCCCCTAACTTTAACCTTAGTCATTACAACTACATGTCTAACCCCAACCCTTAACACAAGTCACCTCTCTTGTTGTAGTTGTAGGGAATACATCCTACATTTACAAGAAATTAATTTAATTTAGAAATAATTTCTCACTTGAATTGAATGGAAACACAATTTTAGGACATTACTACCAATCAACAAGAGGCTGCAGCTTCTGGGCTGAGTTTTTTACTGACATATTGTGTGTGTGAAACACACCAAAGCCAGCTGGCACTTCCTGAGTGGTAAATGCAATGTTCTGCTTATGACACATGCTTCTCTAACTGTCCCTGCGTACACTGCTCAGGGCTAACACTCCAACACACACACACATACAGACACACATACAGACACACACACACACACACACACACACACACACACGCCACAGCCTACATGTCCTAAGCAGAGGTGTCTTTAAGTGAAAGTGTGGATAGCGGAACCTGTAATAACTAAAGCAGAAGACAAATTAATTGTGAGTTAGAATATGAAGACACATTATTAAATGGAGAACAAAAAGCAACAATATGTTAGAAAATCATTGAATGAATGAATATATCCATCATTTGAAGACAAAATATGTCAAACAAGTTGATATTTCTTTATAGCCTTATCAGTTAGCAATGGTTGAAAAAAACCAAATGATCACTTGAGGAAAACAATTAAAGAAACCTGCAACAGTCAGATTTCATCATTTCATAATTCACTGGTTCATTTCACTGGCTCTGCTCCAGCAGCTAGTGGTGAAAATAAGTACTCAAATGCAAGTACACTCAAGTACAAATTTGAGGTTGCTTGAATTTAACGTGAGTATTTCCATTCTTACGTACTTCTATTCCACTTCATTTTGGAGGCATTACTTTTTACTCCACTACATCTATCTGACTAACTACTGTATAGAAGCGTGTTACTTTTCAGATTCGCATTCTTTATTCAGAACATGAAACGCTTATATGATGTGTGCAGATACCCAACACTATATAAAGTAGTTAACACCACGTTGACCAGCTGCAACACATAAATGCTGCTTATCAGTAATAATAATAATCAGTAATATAAATCAAACAATGTATTTAATATAACATTCTGAACGGGGCCATTAGCAATGTCACTTGTGCCATTGCAGTTGTCACATAATTTCCTGTGCGCAGCAGATGTGTTGGTCAGTGTTCAGATTAAAAAAAAGGAAGTGAAAGAATGAAATTGTTAAGGAAGTCGTTGAAATGAGGAAGCTTCAGTGCTCCACCACCTCACTGTGTATCAGTACACAGACATACTGTTCATATGCTCAAGCTGGAACACACGCTGGATAAACTGTGAGTGGCTGACTGTTTTCATATGGTTTTGACAGCAAATTTTTTGGATGTCAGGGGCTGGCTGAATTTAAGATGACCTGTTTGTTGTTCAGACTTCTGGAAGCTGATATGCTGAAGGACTGAAGGAACCAAACTAGAGGTGGTTCAACCTTACTACTTACACCACCACTGTATACAGTAAGTAGTGTTTTCATTTTGGTTTCTTCCTGATTAAGATATAACTTTTTGAACTTCACTACTACAAATCCATTGTTCCAAAACATTAATGTTTGTTTTTCAAGACATTTTTTTTAATTCGAGACATTGCAGTTCGTTTTCTCACTGGGGTTTATGTTTTACTAATTTATTTCATCTCTCACTTGCTGACTTATTTTTGATAAAACACAAAAAGTCTGCCAAAGTGGGTGAGATCATTCCACTTGCCCCCAATGCAGTTGCTCTTGTTTCAGGAAATTAATTATTATCTTCAAATGAATAAAAGAGATAATAGAATAATTTCATACATGTCCAAGACAAATTCATTGCTTTAGTATTGTTCTTTTAGTAATATAGCCAACAGATAGAGTTTTCTTAGAAATTAAATGAATATTTTAGGAAAGGAATGGAAAGGAGTCCTAAAATAAAGGACTCCTGTTAGCTGCCGGCAAACTCAGACGACCAACAGACACTTTTATTTTCACAAGTAAAAAGGTTTGTCCAGGACTTTATTAGCAGTGGAAAGTAACAAGTACACAGTGTACATTTTCCAAAGAACTGTACTTAAGTCCAACTTTACTTCAATATTTCAATTTTCTGCTACTTAACATGTCTACCTCACTACGTTGCATTTTTTCACAGCGGTAGTTACTTTGCACATTAAAATTTAACATTGAACTTTTGTATTCTAAAATACAACAAATTGTTAAAGACTGAACTAGGGTTGTAACACCTTACAGCAGCGTCTACTCTACCCATGTCACATTTGATGTCTATGAGTTGTTAGCATTTCCCCTCTAAACTTACCAGATGGTTGCATTTCAATAACAGTTTGAGTTGAACAGGGATAAAGGTATGTATTATTTCACAAAAAAATAAATATTGCATACTGATGCATGTAGCACAATTTTTCTTTGCTTCTTTCCAACCACAGTAATCATGTCACGACTCCCTAGATTTCTGTTGTGACCCATTAGAAATGGCCCAACCCGAAGTTGGACTATCGATCTTTATAAGGTTAAATCTAGCTGAACCTCGACCAGCTACAATATTGTAACGTGATATATAACAATATATCAGCAATGGGGCCATTTTCCTGCAGAAGAAGTACTTTTACTTTATACCTTTGTTCTTTTACTTCACAACATTTTTTAATTTTTTAATTCTTTTACTTAAGTAAAAGGTCTGAATACTTCTACCAACATTGGTCTTTATAGTGTGCATGAAGATATTTGTATAGGCCTGGCTTGTTGTAAATTGGCTGATTTCCTTCTGGTATGTTCATAGTTGCATGTGTGTTTAGAGCTGCTGGAAAGCTGATCACAAGTCGCAGTTAGCAAGCTAAGTAGACTAGAAAAAACGTTGCCTTATACCAGCACTCAATTCAACAAACTGTAGAAAATTGACAAAATGATTATTATACAATTGCAGGCAAGGGCAAATCTGTATCTGTACTATCAACCAAGACATCCAACCATTTTAGAATCTTGATAATTATCTAGAGATGCTACTTTCAGAAAAAAGCAGAGATGTAAGCTCTCTCTCTCTCTGCCTCTCTGTGTGTTTGTGCGCAAGGCTTATATTTTCTTAAAGAAAGCACAAAACCTGGATTCAGATATGTTGATATAATAATCTCACCACAAGGTCCATTTAGTAGCTGAACTAAAGCTTTCAACCATAATCATATAATCTACCTCTGCAGATGGAGTTGCCAAGTTGCCATGAAATTCTAGCCTGTAATATCATTTTTTGTGTTTAAATTTTTCTAGCGTTGGCATATTATTGTTTAACAATAACATTAGTGGTCTGTATGCTGTACATTGCTGCTCAGCCAAATCTTTACCATCATTGCTGCCAAAATGATAAGGACCATAAATTCTCTATGTGAAACTGTACTGTAGCTTTTGTATGTTCTCTGTCCTCCTGTTTTCTCTCTGTCCCTCTCTCTCTCTCTCTCTCTCTCTCTCTCGGCAGATGACCGTCCACCCAGAACCTGGTTCTGGCTCTGGTTCTGCTCGAGGTTTCTCGAATTTTTCCTCGCCACTGTCTCCTAGTGCTTGCTAATGGTTGGAATTGTTGGGTCCCCATAAATTAAGAGTCAGTCTAGACCTGCTCTATATAAATGAGTGCCCTGCAATAACTTTGTTATGATATGACACTATATAAATGAACTGAATTGAATCGGTGTGTGAATGTGGTGTGAATGTCTGTCTGCCCTGTGATTGACTGGCGACCAGTCCAGGGTGTTCCCCCCGCCTCTCGCCCAATGTTAGCTGGGATTGGCTCCAGACCCCCCGCGGCCCTATAAGCGGTATGGATAATGAATGAATGAATGAATGAATTGAATCAAAACCTTGAGTGTAATCTGAGTGGCAGAGTGAAAAGATAAAACATTTTGTGCTGCTCTTGACAATAACGCTATCTGACTTGAATCTTGGAACAAAACCTAATTATATTTTTGACAAAACTGACACTTTCAGAAATAATCTTGTTCTGGTCTAGGTCTTCAGAGTGATGTTCCAAATTTCCTCAGCATTGTTTCTAACAATACTAAAATACAGTTTATCTCTGCAGGCACCTTATTATCCTACTGACCTCTGTAGATGTTCCCTGCTCTCATGACATACAGTAAAATATGTTTAGGTACTCTTTCTTTTACAGACAATACAACACACTACAACAGCGTGCAATTATCATCAAAATATCCCAAAGCAAAAATAAAAAGATTATTCTCCCAGACAACCCAACCAACCCAGATCATATAACATCCAAAACTTTACAAATTTTACTGAAACTTTGACACGTCTGTTTTTAGTAGTGTGACTTCAGAGCCCTGTGTGATGATTGCTCCAGATGTGCAGCCCCAATCCTTGTATGACATCTTCACTGACATGGTGAATGAGAGCCTCTGTGATGTGGTTTGTGCTCTTCTCAGTCTGGAGCCTCCAAATTTGGGACTACATGCTGCACTGTAAGCGAGGAAATATAATTTTGTTTGTGTATTTTGAAAAACAGATGAAAGCCTCCATGGTTTTGACCCTTGCCTGCCTTGTGACTCTCTAAGCTCATGTATCTTCTCCATTAAATCACTGATCCTGGCTGTCTGATTTTGGGCCATTCCCATCCCACGTGATGCTGCAAGTTAAATGTTTGATTAATCTCATTAAGTGTCATGCCCTTGAGCAAGACATGTGAGTGGAGCTGCTCATTCGTTAACAGATTAGACTGTGGTTGTGGTAGGACTGGGAGGCTTCCAGTTGAGAATATAGAGAAGAGCTGGTCCCTGGCACCAACTGATTTCACCCAACAGACTTAAAGCTACACAAACATTTATATTAACAATGAATCAAAGGACAATTTGCAATGTAAGGTGTTGCTGATAGGGAAGCACTGCAGAGCTTTTTAGCCTGTTTTTAGCTCATTGTTTGGTTTTCTGGTCTGTAAACTCAGTTCTCATCGACCTTGTTTCCAGCAGCAGCACGCAGCTGTTTTCAGTGAAAAAGCGCTGATAATTACAGATAATTACATTGTAACTGCTGTAGCTTTACATCTGTATGTGGAACTATAGTGTCCCACTGTGTGTTCTCCTTCATCCTGCTCTCACTCTCTTTCAAAAGGCAGTGTTTCCTTGCCACTGTCGCATTGCGCTTGCTCATGGTGGAATTGTTGGGTCTATACACATGGAGTTGGTCTAGACTTGCTCTATATTAACAAGTGATATGAGATAACTCTGTTATGATATAGCGCTATATAAATACAATTGAATTGAATTGAATAAACCCACTATACACTGCTTGCCCAGCATTAAACAGCAGACAAACATGGTTAGAGACTAGCTAGTGAATATGGTGACCCAAAATATTGGGCCCAAACATCACTCCAAATGAATAATAATGTTGTACCACGCCTGCTGGATGTGTAAATATGAACCTACATTGGGGTTATCACTTGCTAACATGTCTGTCATAACAACTTTATAATTATAACTATCATTATAACTTTATAATATATCAATGCTATTTTTTGGTTGCTTCCATCATTATCATCATTGGAAAACCAAGTACAACACCATAAATGACTTCAAAGGGCTCACACTGGGCTTTGCATAATGACCTGGACTGGCTACACCAGTTGTGAGAGCAGCAAGTAAGTGGTGCGTATGCGCCATCGACTCTACAAGCGTAAAAGTAGACCAGCCTTCTATTTATAATTTTTAAGCAAGGTGTGCATGGCCCTTTTACACAGAAATGGGTCATTATGTGTCTATATGGTTTTAAAAAATTAAATTACCTGTATACAGGCAATGACTCTAGCTTACTGGCAGTTTGGTTTCTATTATGCTTAGTAACTTACTGTATGCAGTCTGTAGATATCACTTCAATTCAATTCAGATTTATTTGTATAGCTCCATATCATAACAAAGTTATTTCAGGTGTATTTACCACCTTATCGTAATGCTCCTCTTTGTTGTTGTTTGGTCATTAATGTTAGCTATTTTTAGCTGTTAGCCTTTTCACTTTTTATTA
>JAVQJF010001172.1:0-21214 GCA_036023855.1 Gadopsis marmoratus
GGACACTAACGAGGGGATGGACCACAGGTGAACACAGGGGAACAGGTGAAAACACTCCAACACTCAGGGAGACACGAGGTGGCTGAGACGGGACACAAACTCAAACACAGGAGAACCAAAAATCCCACAACCCAGAAAGCACGAGACGGGCAACAGAAAACAGGAAACACAACCAATCACACAGACACGGGGCGGGACAAATTGGACATCTTAACAATAATGTTAATCCTGACGTATGCTATTTAGTTGTGTGGGCTGTTATTTTCAGCTGTACTTTACCCTGCAATAGGCTCAAGACACACAATGTCCCACACTTTGTCCTAATTATAATAATATGCACAACTGACTCAGATTCTAATGAAATAATCCATGTTGGGTTTACCTTCTACAAATAAAAACTTTGACAAATTTGGAACACTATAAGGGCATTCCAGTAATTCTATGCTCAGTGTGAACAAAATACTATCATGCAATAAATAAAGGCCTGAGCATTCGTATTCCTGGGATTGTGGGAAAGCTTTCATGTCGGGAAAAAGAATTTATGACTGAGAGCTATACTATGTCCATACTATACTGAGTAAAAAAAGAAATTAAAGAAAAACAGAGACTTTTTTTTGCAGTGTTGGTAACCGGTGGCACAAGTGCAATCCTCGTACAGCAGGCACATCTTTTAAAAGAGGCTGGAGCAGGATTAATACGCTATTAACGGGAGAGATATAGTACGAGAATGTCAGGCTGGGACAGACTCAAATCCCATCAGCTCATCCAATCTCCTTCAACAACAGAGTTTAATTGGCCAGGAACTCTTTGGACATAAATAAACAGCGACCAAATGACCAAAAGACATTAATATTAATATGCAATACCTCTTTAACTCTATCTCTTTCTTATTTCAGTGTTTGAGCCTGAGAGGTTCAGCTCTATATGTCTGGAAAGCAGGGCCCAGCAAACCCTCGGGCACATTTTTTGACCTGCTCTTGGCTATATAACACTGCCCGAGGAAAAATAGCTGTCTATTTAGTATCCACACTACTCAGAAAACATACTGACCCTGCAGTTGATCTGAATTATTCCTCCAACTATATATACCCGACGTTTAAGGGCTTTGCAACTGATTCATATGACCCCATTGTAATGGAATTGGTCAGAAAAAAAAAAATCAGAAAAGAATCTCTCTTTTCAGCCTTTCCCCCCTACGGTCTCATTTGCATTTCTTTTTTTTTTACACTTCACTACTTTCCTGTCACAGCAAGAAGAAACGTGTTTTTCCTGTACTGTATCATGTCAGGACATCATGATTTTCTTTGCCAACTATTATATAGAAAGCTGTGTTTTAAACCTTCTTTATCCTCATCCTCTGCAGAGTTAAAGGAACAGTTTGACAGCGGGAAATACGCTTGTTCACTGCTAACTGGAAATAGTTAGCTTAGCTTAGCACAAAGAGTGAAACTAGGGGGAAACTGCTAGCCTGGCTCCGACCAAAAGTAACAAAATTCATCTGTTAAGCTCAATAGTTAGATTTTAGTTATATCATCGTCATCTGATTTCGTACATTAAACCAAACTTTTAACGACACAGTCTGGTTTCACAGGGAAGGTCGATTTTGTCGCAGGCTGGCTGTTTCCCCTCGTTCGGCTAAGCTAACTGTCTGCTAGCAGTAGTTTAATATTTAGTGTACAGAGATGAGAGTGGCATCTAACTCTCAGCAAAAAAGCTAATAATGAAACAGGATAAATCCAAAACTCCTATTCTGTAACTTTTGGTAAGACGTTTGGACATGAGAAGTATCTCAGTAGCTTTTACAGATCCACATTTATCACGTCTATCTAGTCTCACTTTAAAATGACACACGTCTGCTTCGAGTGAACAAGAACGACAATGCTGTCCATTCACAGTGGAAAAGCTACTTTACTGTACTGCAGTAATGAGGTCATCATGGTCACACTTTCTGCTCCTTATCCAAAGCACGAGCAGTGGCCTTCCATCAGCTGCCAGCGTGAAGACGTCCTGCAGTTCCTCTGAATTGAAATTGATTAAAACAACTCAGTCAGCTTCGTTGGGTTTGCAGGGATTTTTTTTGTTTTTTTGCACTAAGAGGCTGTAGTCAGAACAAATATTAAAGTGACCTTCTCCACTTCCTCCCACGCGTGCACTTTACGCCAAGTGGCTGGATGGGGACACGTGTGAGCCAGAACGTATAAGGTGCAACCAATTGCAGCAGCAGATACATGAGGAAAGCAATAAAACTATGGCAACACATTAAGCCTGACTGTAAATATGTGTATTATATTATTATTATTTCTTTTTTATTTCCTTTTTCCTAATACGCACTGCCTCTCGTTATTACCACAGCAGTAAGTAACAAGACAGGTTAATGCACTCGCTGCCTGATATAGTGCAGGTGTTTGGTAGTTAGTGCTTGGACAATTGGATGTTTAACGCCCATGCGTACTTTCGAAGAATATGCATAAAAGAGTCAAAAGAGATTAAAGAAGGACAATAGACTCCCACTAACTGCACCGCATTCTTTAAACATTGATCTGGGTGATTTGTGAATCACAGCAGCATCACTTTCAACTTTTCCTCCCTGACTCTTGTTGCTACACCTTGCTTTAATGGCACCTGAAGCCACTTTCAACCTCTTCAACACCTCCTGTGGCACCTCACCGCTCTTCTTTGTGACACTGGATGCCAGCAATCTTACTTGAAGGCTGAAGTCTGCAAATCTCGGTGTCAGAATCAAAAAGTAAAAAGTGGGCAAGACCAGCTTCTCCGCAGAAAAAGGGGGAAAATCAGCTTAGATGAGAGAGCTGAAGCCGGAGAGTAAGTGAGACAGATAGTGCCAGAAGAGATTATATATATATATTTATATATATATATATATGCAGTTTCTTGTGTCTCTGCATGGAAATGAAGTTTAATTGGTTGCTGCTTTACCCATCGGCAAAAACAGCTGGCGATGCTGTGATATAAAAAACAAAAAAAGAAACAGAAAGGCAATAAATAAAGCCCAAAGGCATTTGTTCCCATTTTTCTAAGAACTAACTTTATTCTTTCAGTAAAGAAGCTTTAATGTGATTATATAGGCTACATAAATTGATTAATTGCTTCAGATCACCAACAAGCATCCTCCATATGTTTCATATCTGTTTAGATTCATCCCATATTGTGTCGCCGTAACAAGTTCATTATGTCCAGTGCAGTTTAAACACTTTGGATTTGTTTGTCGCTTGCGATAAAGCGATTACTGTTTTTCCTCCATGAATGGGAGCTAAAATAAACCAGAATCTGGCAGGTCAATCGCTTTCAACTCTTTTCATTGTTTAACGCAGCCAGGATGATGTCAGTGGATGCGAGTCTTATCTGTGAATGTGTCGCTGCCCTGAGCGCCCGAATCTGAGCTAACACGGAAGAAGTGGCTTGCCAACAGATAAAGAGAAAGAGACAGACAGACAAATAATCATCCTGCAAAGGCCTGGCAGTGGAATGTAATTACTGGATGAATGGACAAGGCATCTGTCTTTCTGCAGGCCTCTGGTGGGATCCCTGACGATGGAGAAACAGGCAGCGCTGTGGGGCGGTGGAAGCTGAGAGAATGAAGGTAATGTGTGGGAAAAGGTGAAGGAACGGAGGGCAGAGGAAGAGCACCGAGGGCATGTCTCATCACGTAGTCTCATCAGTGCACGATTGTACATTTGCTTTGGGTTGATGTAGTAAAAGAAACCGGACAACATTTTCCAAAATGTAACAATCTGCACTCAGACACAGACAAAAAAAATCTAAAATGTCTGTATTCAGATGTATACCATTAGAAGTTGTCTACATTACGTCATTTTTTGTGTTAAATTGGTTTATAATGCCATTTACATTCTTCACATGTACACGTATAAGTTAAGCTGCAAATAAAATGTACAAAACAACCTGATATTTGAACTATGTTCCTAAATTAATAATTAAAATTTGTCTTTAGGATCGATGATAAAATATTGACAAAATAACAGGCCAAATTAGTTCTTTGGGCCATGTAGCATCATTTTCAAAAGGAGGTTGTGCACGTTGTGGTAGGATGTCCAGACGAAAATAAAGTTGGTTTTCAGTGTCAAGGATTTAAAATGTGAATCTCCCCAGTGGTTTGAGGGTTTAGGCACCAACCATGAACTGCAACGTCCCTGGTTTGAGTCAGACTGGAACCTTCGATGCATCAGATTTGTCGTGTAAAAACTGCCTATTCTCTTAAAGTTGAACAAAACACAGAAAACACCTACAAGGTCTTTGACAAAAATATATTGTACAACAGGAGACAGACAGTAAGAAATCATCAGCTATCTCAAAGAAAGAATACCACAATACAGCTTATGTAGTGATTTAGAGACGAATAAACTTTCTCCCATTGGCCGTTGTACATGTTATGTAAGTTTGCACTTATAGGAACTTTCCAACTCACACAGAATCCTCGAGTTACAGTCTGCCGAGCAGAAAACGCTTCCATGTAAGGAGCTGTGTTCCACCATGTAGCTGACCTTTTTGACCTTTTATACAACAGTCACGATGCTCAACATACACACTCACGTAGAAACTTAAAGACATGAAAGTGGGTGAAAGTTCAAGATTAGAGACACAAGTAAAACTGGAAAGTGAAAGTGAAAGTAAATACACAAGTATATAATTACTAAATAAGTATACAAACAAGTGATTATGAATAGATGACTAACATGTGAATAAATTATGTTATAAGCTTACAACTATGTTTACTCTCACACATTCAAAATAACAATCAAATTCAAAATAAGCTTTATTGGCATGAATGTAACATTATTGCCACAGCATCTTTGAAAAAAAAAATAAAATGTACCCCTCAAAAAAACAAAAAAAAGTTAAAAGTTAACAAAACTTAAAGTGCTCCCCTTTTGAGACGGTCCCTAAGTTCAGGTCATCAGCTGCAGAAGCTGTCAAGTCACACAACTTGCCTGGTTTCAGTATCGCATACGGGGGTAAAAATAAAATCTGGGGAACGTTAGTCAAACGTGATCATGCGCTGAACAACAAATCTGGTGAAAACTAAAGAGAAGATGGTGACGATGAACCAAAATAATGAACTTAAATCTATGCAAAAGTCCTCGTTTTTAGCCTTTAGCCTATCTATGTACATTTGGGCTGTTGATACTGATGGAAAAGGTCAAGAAGGAGCAAACCTGTTTCTATGATTTCTAACCAGATTTATGGACATTCATTTACCTCGATGGACAACTGAGATCTTGATGTCTGTGTTTCAGCTTGACTGCAAGAAACTCTAAGAAGTGGTGAGATATTTATGTCAATCTTCAGTTCAGGGGGTGGGGGGGGGGACAGATATGGCTGCAAACCTGCTCTGTTCATATACAAATAATGTTTTCATACTTATTTACATCCCAAGAGCCAAAGGTTTTGACAAACCTTAATCGTCACTATTGTTACCATACAACTACTAGCTGTTAACGTAATATCAAGCTGTGACCCAGCATCATGTGTTGAACCAAAGTGTTTGCTGAGCGAATCAGGTCTATTTGTTTCGTGTGCTTCTGAGCATGGTATATGCACTCTCCGGCTGGTTATGAACTCTCCTGGTGGAGGGGTTTGTTTTGTATCAGAGAGGTGAAAGAGTGTTTGGCTTTCATCTGACACTATTCAGCGCTACAGCACCAAACAGTGTTCCTGAGACACTTCCAAAATCCATACAGACTGTCAGCTTGGCAAGCACACATTCGGGCCCGTGAATCTTGAAAAATAGTAACAGCCGAGGTTCAAGTTGAAAGGTGAAACTTCTCTCAGTCTTTCACTCAGGTCCTGTCAGTCCGCTCAAGGTGGTGTGTCGATTTCAAGAGGCATTTCTAACCTTACTATTGCGTCACACATTTGCATCATACATTACTTGCATTCTCTCAGACAGTACTTAATCGGAAACTGAAATTGCTTTTCAAATTGTTTCAACTTGCATTGTCTGACCTAATTAGTTCAATGATTACACTCGCTGGGAAGAGATCCCTGCCTAAATGATGTGACTAATTTGAATGAATATTTCAAACCCATGGCTGCAATTCATGCCATTTACATATGTAATGTGTCTGCTTGATTACTTAATTATGTTTGTATTCGCTGATGATGTCACTGACAGGTGTCTTTTAGAGGACTGTAAAATCAGAAGAGACCCAAGCAGATGTCAACTCGCATGAGTATTGCAGCACATTGAAACTGTGGCTCTACCTGAAATACAGAGCCGTCGAGCTTTACATCTACCCCTGACAAACATATTCGCTGTCGTCCACTGACTTGTCAGAAACTGACATTTATGGATTTTCCTTGCAGTTAGGTCCCTCTAAAAAAAAAAAAACAATTTTAGTTATCTGGTCACAATTGTGGACTGTCTATCTGTGAAAAATCTGAACTACACATGTTTTAAGTTAAATCAGGAACAAAATGCACTAAATGTGCTAAACATGCTCATTTTCTTTCTTGCAGAGCAACATGTGTACAAGTTTGAAACCACTCTCACATCTGTCCATTACATATAAGGCTATATCCAGCAGTCGGTTAGCTTAGCTTAGTGTAAAGTCACTCCGCCTGCCAAAGAATAGTCCTGCAAATAACCCTCAATAAACCAAAAATTGATGTTGAAACAAATGTTTCAGCTTTAGAAGTGCTTATAGGAGGATTTTGTTACTATTGGACAGAGCCAGGCTAGCAGTTTCCCTCTGTTTCCAGTCTTTATGCTAAGCTAGGTTAACCAGCTGCTCGCTCTTGCTACAGATTTGATCATCCCTGTCTCCTATACAATACATTTAAATACAACCAGTTTACAATAAAATTAATACAGCATACAGCAAAAATGTTATGAAAGAAATATAATGCCAGCAGAATTATTTTCTATTAATATAATGAGTAAATTAATGCATCTGGCAAGACACAAAAATGGTGATACTAAACTTATCAGTAAAACGTTCACTGGCAAAATGCAAATATCACGCTCCAGTATCAGAGTCCTACGCTCTGTATGTCCACCAACCACCCCAAACACCACCCTGCAACGTTCGTACGGTACAAATATGTACATTTCCGTCACTCAAACAATGTCTGCCGCAGAAAGAAAGGAAAAATAAATTAGTAGTATATAAATGTTGGATTTCTAGGAGACAGGGTTGCCACACGATGGCCATGGCTAGATTACTGCAGCACCAGACATTCAGAGTCACCTGGCCATAACCCGAGGTACCGGTGATGATAGGTCCCAAGTAGGCATTTCTTCAGTTTAAGGGGTCACAAAGGCAAAATGTGTGTATGTGACACAAAGTGAAACCTCTTGAAGGTTATTTAAATGTGCTACGCAAATGTCTGGAAGCTGCAATGTACCATAAACACTAACTAGGTAACAACATTGGTAATAATCATAATTCATAGAAACCCATTACTATTAAGAAACAGGGGAATTCATAAGTAAGTAAGATCAATATCCTCTAATAATGCTAGACCAGACTACTTGCATGTCTTTTTTTAGCTTTCTAATAAACAAGGCAAAAGTCCAAACCACGCCTTTACACAGTGATGAGTGTAGGCTCATGGCGTTTATTAGAGAAAGCGGATGGAAACAGAAATAAAGGCCGCAATAGCCGGCGGTATCTGCGAGAACACACAGCAATGAGCTCCTTGATTTCCTCTAATGTCAAAACCTGGAGGAAAAATCAATATGAAGAATGAAGCCTTATTTACACATGCAGCCTGATAGACTGTGGCTCACTGTGAAGATGTCAACTGGCTATTCATGTTCCAGGAGAAGATTGCTTTTGAGGCTAAGTGGGGAATTAAATGATGGGAGATCTATTTTTACCCATTAACACATTGGTGATTAGGGCTACATTTTAGCAAGACACATGTTTTGTTTAGTTTTTAAAAGTCAGATTTAGCTCAGAGGGCCTCTGCAGCCTGTAATCTGTAATCTGATGAACATTTGCCACTCTTAATCTCAATCCGGCGAGCACGCAATCCTGTTCGGGATGCAAAATTGCAAGAAAATGACAAATCTCTGCTTTCCTGCTTTAGTAAAAATCCTGCACAACAAAGCAACTCTGCAAAGGCAGACGACATTTAAATTACTACGTGAACCTCTCATAATGAGAAACCCCATGTCTGTCCATATGCTGTAGTCAGTTAAGGATTCCCTGTCAGGCTCAATCAAAGTTTGAATGTGGAGCGGAATACATTTTCGCCATCACCAACAGTCCCCCGCTACCCCTGAGTGAACCGTTTTTTGAGAGAAACATAAAAGGCTTGCTCGGTGGACGTGTTTTTGCCCTCAGGGGTACACAAACTCAATAGCTAGCTAGCTAGCCAGCTAGCCGTCTCGCCTTGAGTGCACCTGTGCTTTCCTAGTGGCAGACACAGAAAATTGAGGTCATGATCCTCGTGAGTATGTGAGTCAGGACGCCTCTGTGTTGAAATATCTCTTTTTTTTTCTCTGGTTCAGGGTACATCTCCTTGAAATATCTATTTGGGATATTTCTACACATATACCTTCTCCCTATTACTGAGTACACACAATATAAGATATATACTATGTATAATATACACTATGCAACCGTTTTTTCACAAATCACATCTTTATCTTACTGTATATATGAGTATTGTTCTGCATCCTCTTCTTTGTATATTATAGATTTGTACATACAGTAGTATTGCATTTATCCATATGTCTATTACTATCTAAAGTGTATATATGTACTGAATTACACTAGACTGAACTCATTTTATTTTTATTTTCATTGCGGATTATTGTGTGTAGAACTGATTGCCAAAGAAGTAGATTTAATAATTATTTAAATGAAGTATATAACACTAATAAAGTGTGCAAAAAGAGTAAAGAAACATGCCTCATCAGCTTTAATTGCCACAGCAAGAAAGGGAACCATCTCATCTTCAGGTCTGTTGTCAGGTGCAGGCCTACCCACAGAAACAGACAAATTCAAACCTGGCATTGAAATCCCAACCGTCTCCTTAATGGCAGAAGGAAGGAGCGAGCACTGTGTCAAGAGACGGCAAGCCAACAAAATATTTTACTTTTCACACACTGTCCAGGCTAGTAAACCACGTGTGACTCCTGTTTCAAACGGCCTTATAATCCGGGACAGATTATGAGACAATGGGGCCCTGGGCACAGACATGCAGAAGCCCCCCCAAGTCATCCTACAAAGGAGCAAGACTGAAAGAGACACAAAATACATTACAAATGGTGTGGCTGGGTCATTTATGGTCGTTTTGTGTCTCTTTGTGGTTGTTTTGTGTGTCCTTGCAGTGGGTTTGTGTCTCTTTGCAGTCGCTTTTTGTCTATTTGTAGTCAGTTTGTGTCTCTTTGCAGTCATTTTGATTGACTTTCCAACAAGCACTGTTGACAGTCACTTCAAACAGTGGCTGTGGCCCAGGGGCCTAAGGGGTCAGGGGGCCCACTAGGCCCGTTCAGTAATCCTTCCGTGCTTATGAAATTGTCGTTATGCAGATGTTATCAAATTAATTTCCACACTGTCAGTAAGCTTGCAAATATGGCTGTCACACAGCACAGTATATCATGTGTGTTGAGACTGTGGTTTTCAGTGTGTCATTGCATCTGCAACTGGTCACGAGCAGGTGAGAGACAGCTGAGGCCAGCAGGACGACAGCGAGAACAGCTGATCCCTGCAGAACCAGCTTGGAGCTGACCCAGATGAGGACACTCCACTGTAATCGAGGTCCCTGAGGTAATCTAGGCAGGACATTATCTGCTTTGCTGCTTCTCTGCGGCATCTGGAGGGATCCGCCACCTGCTCTGGAAGGCCTCACGCCGCTCCGCTGCCTCGTTTCATTTCAGGTTTGTTTGTTTACTTTTCTCTCCCGGACTCAGAGGACATCACGCAGCCACTTAGACATATCACATATGTGCGGATCAAGTCGCCGTCCCTGCTTGTCTGAACCTGTCTCCTTACTGTGTCCTGATAGTCTGTCCTGCCAATAAAGTGGACACACTGAGACTCTTCTGTCCTAACTGCCGTGGGGAATGCTCTGCTATTTATATTGTAGCAAACAAAAATGATTCCCCCAATTAGATGTAACCCATGCACGGCGTTTCTACACTTACTATCCTCGTGCCCGGGTCACTTCTAAATTGCCAGTAGTACTCGCTTTTGCATCTTAATGTTAAATTAATTAAGTGTGCCTTATGGGTTGCCTTTGGCAGCCAAGAAAGCCTCTTATTGCAAGTGCATTCAGAAGTATGAACTCTACAAATTGACGTGTAAGACCTGTTATTTTTTGAAATATCTTTTGTATTAATTAGCATTTTAATGCTGCTTTTAGCATTTTATAGTGCCTTTTGTTTGACAATGCTCTTTTACTATTAATTGCTCTGCTACATTCTAGTTGTTGTGCTTTTTTGATGTTTCAGAAAGGTAAAGACAATTTTTTTTACACCGGTGGGAGAGAAAAACGCAATCTTCTACTCTAAATATTTACCGTTTCATGTGGCATTACTCGAGTTTCTACTACTCCACATAATATTGAATGGAAAGTACTATGAGGAAGAAACAAACAGATCTGATGCTACCACGTGATGGTGTTGTTTTATCGATGGAATTATAATAAACACACACATCAGAAAAGAAAGAAAAGTCTTACTATTCAATCAGCAAACACATATACAGTATATGTGATGCTGCTCCAGAAAATGTGATGATGTGAATTTTGATTAATTCATGTCTAAGGGCAATTCAAATCACAACAACAAAGCAATCCACGTTTGTATCAGGGGGCGGCGATGCTGAATCTATATGTAATCTGTAAGCTAATAGTGAAGTTTTGATGCTGCTGAATGTAATTTGATGAACAGTATGATTAGAAAATTGTATTGACTGTGTTGACTCGACCTGAAACAGATGTGGCCTGGAAGCTATTAGGCTGGCTGGATCGATATCTGCACGCCGAGCTGACAAAGTAGTAAAAGTGCATAAACTCTACTTCCTTCGTTTAGTAAAGAATGTCACTGTAATGTTCCATGATCTATCTTTCTTTGTGTGTTTAGTTTACACTCCTTATCATACTGTACGCACCTCATTTCCTTCGAAAATAGAAAAAGCCAAAGCAAAAATGTGAGTTTGTGAACTCTTGACAAGTAAAAATGGAAGTGATTGTGGCTGAATTGGCCATTTTCAGACTGCATTCATGCTGACTCCTTTTACACGTATGCATACACACCAGGTCTCACTCTGTGTCTTGTTTTATAAATTAATAATCTAACTAATCAAAGGTCAAATGAGAGAATATCCATTTACTGTGTTAGTCAAAGGCAGCAGCTTTCTAACTCCTCTGAATGTCTTTATTCATATCTTATCAGGCTACAAAGAGTGACGCACTCGACACCAAATCGTAATGAAATATAACTAAAACGAAACAGTATTTAGACTGAAACACTAAAAGTACAATCAGGTCTCAGCATGTCGGTGCAGACGGCTCATTTAAGTGATGCATTATAATTCAAATGGTTCCCATAATAGACACTGGGAAGTCATTCAGCCTGACCCTATTCTTCAGATATGGGTTTAATTGCCCAGAATATGAAGTGTGAGATCCCCTCACTTATCAAATTAACAGCTCAGAAAAGGACAGAAAAGTACTTAATGTAGAATGAGTCACGCTAAAGGTAAGCTGTTTATCTGTTAAGAAGGGGGGGGGGGGGGGGGAGCAGGAAGATAATGCCTCATTGAGAGAGTAAAACTTGATGCACACGCCAGTTTTAGTTTGACACTCTAGGCCATGCAGATACAGCCAAGAGTGTCCAGCTGCCACAATCCAGATGAAAGAAGGTCTGAGTTGATAAAATATGTTGATATGCTCATTTGAGTCACCTTCGGTTAATACCATGCGCTTACAGGAATTGAGCTTTAATTAAGCTTTAACCACGAGTCATTTGCACCTGGATTTTGCCTGAAAGGCTACGTAAAGGCTGCCCATCCACCTCTTCTGAATGTTTATTAGGTAAAGAAAAAAAGACAATCTAACATTTAATCTATGTTTTAATTCATAGAATAGTCTTCTATTAAAGACAGTGGTCTTTGTTGTAAAGATGCTAATACAATGCTATTTATCAGTAGGCTTAAGTATCAGGTCTCAGTCAAGAAAGCTAAATGTGATTTTAAGTAGATATTGTGCACTAATAATGCAGAAATGTACATAATATGTATTTATCTAGCTATTTTTGTTGCACGATAACCCAGTTTATCATAATTTGTTTTCTAGATTGATATAAATGTACATAAATGCAGAAAATAGCATTCAGTTTATCTCTGTTCTTTTTGTTTGGTTGAAGAACCAACAAAAAAGACACTTCTGAAACCACACCAACTCCCTTAGATATGAGTTATATATTAATTATGGATTCAGGAAATCTGTGAGCTCAGATTAGAAACACTGTAGAGACAGAAGTATGTATGAGAATGAACTTTAGATTCATTTCTGCAGGTACCACACATTCAGTTAATGTTAGGTCATAAAAAGGGGCACTTACAATGAAACCTTGAACTTCTTGCGTGCATTTATGGAACAAGGAGGCCAGTTAACCCACTAAATCTCCACTGCTACTTCTTATATAACATACAGCTTCTTTCAGACTCCCTTCCAACATCTTATAGTAAAAACAAAAGTCTGAATGTGCTCAGGAACATTGATCATCTGTAAATAAAGTCATCTTAAAGTTAAGGTCTTCTCTACATATTCTGCAGCCTTAGTCATTGACATTTTGTGCTTAAAACTATGCAGAGTACGTGCCCTAAAACTGAGGCCAAACAAGCTCGGCTAATGCAGGGCTTGTTAATAATGTAACAGAAGATGCAGCTGTGCTTGTTTCATCTATCTATGTGGCGTTCATACCGTGTGCCTACCGAATCCAGCATCCCATAATGTCCACACAACGTGTGTGTAAGAGATGCAATGCACAGCATATTAATTATGTTTCGACTTTGTCCAACCCTGTCATGCTGAAACCCTAAACCACTGCTCCAGTTACACCCACATTCAGACCAACAAGCATGCGTTCAGACGCACATACAGTCAATAGTTTAGCAGATGCTTACACAAGTTGCTCTTGCGTGATGTTTAATTCATGGTAGCAGAAGTATATCCATTCATGAGCTATCATATTTCTCCCTAAGTCTCCTGTGCAGGTCTGGCTTGGCCTAGATAACAGGAAACCTGCCTGGAGGGGAGACACAACACCACAGGACGTAATGGAAGCTATCATAATGCTTAGCAGGAGAGATGTCCAGGAGCTCGTACTGAGGCGGCGTGGCGGAAACGCCTCTCGGCTACATGGGCGTGAAGAGAAATGTCAGCGTGTCGTGATGCTGCGATCCAAGCTTTGAAAGGCAAGGTTGGAAATGTTTGGAGAAATCAAAATCTGTTTGACCTGAAGGGAAGCCACTGAAACGTTAACCAACACGCTACTATTTGCACAGCCGAACGTGGAAACGTGTAAAAGCCTGATTTGAACTTAGCAAATGTCTGCGCAAACCGGAGGAACGTGTGTTGCCTTGAAGAAGTCGCTGAAAACACCATCTAGACACGAGACACAAGTTTAAGGCTAAAAATAAAGGGCCTGAAACTGAAAGTCACTCTTTCAACTAATGACTTAGTGTGAATAAGACGTGAATGTGTATAATTATTGATGGCTGAATCAGTTTAGCGGCTTTATTATTTGTAAGAATCAGATTGAATCATATCTAAGCACGGGCTAAATATGAGCCTGCACTGAATCAGAGCAGCAGAATCAAACTGTTGGATGAAACTGTTGCACCCCTCCTCCCAGTAATCGACTGGCTGATAAATTCACACCGTGAACGTGTTTACTGACCGCTCTGTCTCTAAGGTGCGCTGTGATACAACCAGACACTGAATACAAAGACTATAAGAGACGTCTGCCTGATTGGACTACACATGCTGTCTCTAAATTGTCTGTCACAACTTAAAGAAAACCTATTAAAACCTCCGCGCGGCTCTTTATCTACATCTGGTCTACAGGCAAATCAATACACGATAAACATGTATTATCTTAATTGCAGATTTGCCTACCTAGTTCTGCATTCAATATTCATCAATATTCCATTTCACCACATTAAACTGTGCTGATTCTGATCTACGATGACAGCTTGTTTAAAGACTTAATAGGCCACTCTCATATATTTTATAGGCCTACAACACAGCACTGACAAACCCTGTGTTCCAGTTCAACTGAAGACACATGGATCAAGATGAAGCACATTGGTGAGAGCCGATGCACAAGCTGAACACCTTTCTCACGACAGAAAGTCATCGCCGAAGCCAGCGCTTACGGAAAATCACATACGTTTTGTGGATTTCTGCACTTTTTGACCATGCACTCGTCTCCTAAAAGGGAGGATTCCTGCACGGACAGCTCAAAACCTACTCAGAGGAGACGCACACAGCGGTATCGCATCCCACAAAACACAGACAGATAATTCCAGCAACTAGTTGCAAGCCCTGCCCTCTTCTGAGGCCACATGGCATGTGTTTACTCCTGTTTGTATTTCCTGCCGCACGCCAGTAATCTGAAGTTAAAACCTGCTTCTTGAGGGATTAATTCACTCTTTAGTCCTCTTTTAGTCCCGTCAGTGGCTCTGTTCATTTCCTGCAAAATCACATGTGACATATCCGAGAGCATTCGCGAATCTAGGCCCCACAAAAGCCGATTTGAGTGTGTCCGGCACTAAGGAGGGCACTTAAGTGTATATACTTTCCCCGTGACATACTGTAGTGCAAACTGTGGTTACCCTAATCTTTTCCCCCTCAACTTGCTGGCACAGCCCCCTGCAGCTTAAAGGAGCGCCTGCTGCAGCAAAAGGAAACTGTTATAGCTGCATGATGTTGTGATTGAGTTTATCTGTGGGAGATCATTACAGTTGTTACAGTGCATCCTTCCGAGGGACCTGAATGCAGCTGCTCGCATTCACTCCTCAGCTGCAATGGCGTGGAGATTGTCGAAACTCGAAACAAGGAAAACATTGCGATCAAACGGCCCGGGTGTGACTCCCAATCCTTGTTCTTGAACTGTTGATCAATCGTCACTTGGGCTTTTTTTTTTATTTTTTATGTAAGCATTACGGTCAGATCAGATAACCTTCAGATAACATTGATAAAGAATGCCCCCTCTAATCAGCAATTTGGCCAGCCTTGCAAAATAACACGTCAGCCACAGGTGCATATTTCTGTCACCTTGTTCTTTATTGTAAATACAGAAACGTGTCACTTATCCACTCATATCATATACCTGCAAAAGGGTGTCTGTTCATCCTCGTCGACACAAGACAAAAACGCATATTGAACTGCCCCAAGAATCAAAACTCCCCTCGTCCACCCAGCATCATCTAGTCAAAAAAAAAACGATAACATCCAAAAATACTTGACACTGCCACCAGCAAAAGTATAATGAAATCGAAAAAAGAGAGAAACACAAAAAAAACAACAAACCTGTGAGCTCAGCTGCAAGAAAAGCATCACGTTAAAACGTCAGCGGGCTTTAAAAATGACTCTCTTTTTTTTTTCTCCTGTTGTTGTCATAAAGAAAAGAGGAACAAAGTGAAGGCGACCGGGTTCTTGATCGGTGAGATTCACCGGCGACACCAAAATCACCAAAACTCGAGGGCAACAAGCAACACTGCCAGACGCAAACCAAAGCACAGCAACAGCGAAAGTCGACAGGCACGAAAAAAAATCAAAATGTTGCAAAACCACCAACAAACGCTTGAAAAATCTCAACACCGGCAAAAGCTGCATCGGGAAACAAAACCGCACGCGGGTGCGGGGCTTTGCTGGGGACCGACGCGGGAGCCGCGCGCCCCGCCGGCGCCCGTCAGAATCACCGCATGCGGGAAACTTGGAAGCCTGCGCGTGAAAAACGCTCCGAAACCACCGCGTCAACGCTCAAATTCAAACACCAGCAAAAGGGGGGAAAAATGAAGAGAGAGAGAAAAAAAAAAAGGGGGGGTGAGGGGGGAGAGGGGGTGGGGGGTGGGGGGTCGGGGTGGGGGGGGGGCAATTAAAAAGACAAAAAAAAATGCGTTTACAAAAAAAAAGCCATTGGAAATGTACTCACCGAGCGGGAGTAAAATGTTGCGATAAAAAAAAAAAAAAAACGTGATACGGCTCAAAATACAGTATGGCGGTGCGAGTCGAACCGCGGAGCCTTTTTCTCTCTAGATCTCTGCCTCCAGCTCTGTCATGTGACTGATTCAGCCCCGACTTCCAGCAATGGGAGACCGGTGTTGAACAGCTGATGCTGAATGCTCTCCTAACGGCGCGGCTCTCTCCAAAAGTAAAAAAGAGGTAGTCCTTATCATCCCACAGTGATGACTGAGCTGGCTGTGCGTGCGTGCGCGCGTGCGTGTTTTGTGTTTTTTTCTCCTTCCTTTCCTTTCTGTTTTAAAGATGCAGAGCTCACTCGGTGGCATCCGGACACGCTGCTGCGCCGCCGCACGCGCCTGTGCAAACGCACAGCGGAGTAGGCGCGCGGGTTAATGCGGGGGGGGGGGGGTCCACGCACGCACGCACGCACGCACGCGTGGCAGATTTAAGGAAAACACAAGCGCCGCATCGTCCGCGGTGCTGAACTGTGGCGGGTGTCATAAGCAGCCCTGCCCCCGTCCGCGGTGCTGAAACAGGCTGTAGCACAACGAGGGCAAGCGAGCGACGGCATCGTACCCGTAGTGCCGTGCCAGCCCCCGTCCGCGGTGCCGAAACAGGCTGTAGCACGTTGAGGACACGCAAACATAAGCATTTACACCAGAAACGCCACCCAGCCCCTGTCCATGGTGCTGAAACTAATGGGGCGTCGTCCAATTTAGAACTAACAATGGTATCAATACCGGTGCAACTGCATGCTGCATAGCCGACTACTTGCAGGCTTTGAGGCTGCACTTTGAATCAAGTGTATGCAAAAAAAAAAACAAAACCAAGAGTATGCATATTAAAAATGTTTGATTTTTATTGGGAGTGGTTGATGGACACTGTCGAGGCTGACGCTCACACGCCTCTGTGAGCAACCCGGAGAAAACGACAACACAGCTATTAAATCTTTGGGAAAACGTGTTGCGCTCTGTCGGCGAAGTTTAAGTGGCAGGGGAATTGTGAAGCTGCACTTTGACACGCGTTGCATTGCATCGTTTACTGCTGTGTCTACGTGTGTTAATCTTCCATATACAGAGATGCAGAGACAGTATACTAAGGCAGTTGGTATATGACATACTGATTACAGTTACTATGTATTGTGGAATAGAAGACACAGCTGTGCGCAGGACATACCATGATCCATGGTGCTGAAACAGAGGAGGTTTCAACAGAGGACAAACCACGGTTTCACCACTATACTTGGTTCTGCGACTGAGGGAGTAAAGACACATTTAGAACAAACAAACAAAGAAAATATTCTCAACAACCCCCAATTATGTCCACGGTGCTGGAACTTAGGGAGCGGGGCACAATGTAGAACAAGCAAACAACACCGTGATGGTCTGTGCCAAATGATTCACTTATTCATACTCACAGATGATGCTGTGTAGAGTGTTAGATGGAGAAAAGATAAAGGTTCAGACACAGTTGGGGTAATTTCGTTCTTGTGGCAGTCATTTAAATTTCCTTCTGTTCTGACTGTAAAATGTATGATGGTACTTGTTTCTTAGTTAGCGACCACCGAGTGTGCCCAGCCCTGAAACTGAGGGAGTGTAGTACATTTAGGACATTTAGGATTTCAAACTTGAGCCCCATCATCATTGAGCCCATCATAATTAAGGGCATTGCTGTTCCACTGTTAAGCCGGCGGCGGAGGTGGCAACAGGGCCAAATCGACATCTGTAAAATGGGGGCAGCCAGCAGGATTGGACAGGGTTATGACGTTCTGAAGAGGTGTAATGTGTGCAACCCACCACCGGGGGATTTAATATGAAGCCTGCAGTAGTTAGCAGCTAGCTCAAATAATATTAATAATAATAAAAGGAAGAAGAAGTAGGCAGCTAATCTACAGCAACCCGAAAAGGTCTGCAAAAGCAATGTCACTGCCAGACACGTATATGTTATATGTCACACTAGACGCTGTCTCTCTTGCTTCCGGCACGGTATCTAAAATCATACACATGGGGCAGCAATATGGCGGCGTGATGGCAGGTCTTCTTCACAGCAGTACTGCGGGATCTCTGTTTAAAAAGTGCTACAAGGTAGAGAGACGCTGCATTATTCATTTATGGTCCAGAACCCAAAGAGGTGACTCTCGTGGTAGGTATTAATGGCATTTTCAGTACACAGCACATACATGACTTCCTGCACAAACCCGCCGTCTGTCTCTCTCTCTCTCGCTCTCATTTGTTAAATAAATACACCTGAGAAACGTAGGTTATTGCTGATTGTGCCAGACAGGAAAGCAATAATGTGTTATTGACGCATTAGCATCTGACTGCAGTTGTCAGACAAAATTCATGTGACACGCAGCGCTGGAGACGACTGTCACCATTCATTCATCATAACCGCGGTCGGTGCACTGTTTCCACCTTAAGCACTGTCTAATTTAATTTGCTTTTCAGATCGCATGCAGGCCTTTGGGAAGCATGATGTAAGATGCTTTACAGTCTCCAAAGGATACACTGGGTGTCCAAGAACAGTGATCAAACTTGTCCTTGAAGCAAAACCTAGCACCTTATCACCAAGTGTGTTTGCCTCCCCTTTCATTCAGCCGCTTTCTTTCTACCACATTTGGTGTCATATGTCGACAGTGTCATAGCACATTGGTCTTTGCGCCTACAAACTAAACTTGACGGTCAACGCGTTGCCGTACAGGGCACGTCAGGCCGTAATTACTGCTGCCTGGGGGCGTTCATGACCGAACTCACTGTCAATGAGGTGATTCAGAAAGCGGCAGAGGACTAATATAAGACTTGGATAGTAAAGACGGAGATATGTGCCAACACGTGGGCAGAGCAGAGGTGACAGAGATAACGATGCAATTAAACCACAGCCAGAATAATTCCTTGTAATCCAATTCCACACTCTATAATAAACTATGACTGATGCATGACATCCTTATTGACAAACAGTCATTTGGCTTAAAATCAAGCTTTCTTCCAGTTCAATGCTGAATAACCTTTAATGGATGCTGTAGAGGATATACAGGTAAATAAGGAATTTATGTCTCCCTCGACATGATTTATACATATGTGACCATAAACATGGGCGATGCTGTCACGTTTACTGCGATACAAACTCGGGTTTCAGGTCCGTGGTGTTTATCAGCCATGCTGGTGCATCACAAAGAGACTGGCAAGGTTAAAGGAATGCCCTTTATGAATATCTGAAATAAGAAATATAAATCATATCAACCTCTTGACGTGGTGGGGCTCGTTTTATGCACTCAGCAGCCCCTGCACGGCCGAAGACACAGCGAAAACACACATTTTCCATTTCTGTACTAACCCAGGTCTCAGTGTATTTGGCATTGGTAGTTTTACAAATTAAATTAAGGTATGAAGCTAAACTGAATCATAATGCATTGCCTATTCCCCATTAGTATAGCACTGTGCACTCACTGCCTTTGGCCATAACGAGCCAATCAGAGTCAGAGCTCAAAACATGTGGGCTTTTGGGAATTTCCACACATCCAAAGTGTTTCCTCTCGAACTGCATTTGTCAATATTTGATAGCACATTATTTATTGGCTGGAATCAAGCAACATAGAAAAGATAGCAAAAAAACACAAACTTAAAAATAATGATTTTCATTGTGATTCAGTAATACAGCTCCCTCTTCTTATACTGAGGTGTTTCATGAAGGACCAATGTCCATGACCTACCTCAGTAATACACTAGAAAATGCCCTCTGTACAGGGATACAGTCATTTCAAGGGGACTACGTAACATATTCCTTTTTTTCTGCTTTGTGTGTGATATGTTATGTTCAACTGGATGAACTTTCTATAAAGTCAATGGATGCTCAGCCCCCGTGCAGCTGAGGCAACAGATCAATGTGTGGCGGAAGTGCACGGGATCCTGTGGCAATATGAAAAACTATGGACTGAATTAATTTCCTTTATTAAAGAAATGAGAGGATTTGTATTCTTTAATTACCATTTTGTCAAGGAGTCTGCAGAAATTGTGTGGGATATTTTAATCAAAAATAAATGGAGTGTGCACACATAACTGTAAGGGGATTTAATGCTCATTACAATAAATGGGCTACATTTACAAATCTAGAGCTTGAGGTGGAAGGATTATATCAAATAATTCCAAATGAGAATCTACTTGAAAGCCTTTTTCCATCGCCTGTGTTTGCTAATATCAGCAGTGGAAGACAGGTTTAGTAAAAGCATCGCAGGGGGAGGCATTTTGTCACCGTTATGCATATTTTAAAGGTTGGAAATGTGCTTGTGTGGGTTGGGTCAGTTGGACAAATGTCATCCGATGCATTTCAGGCATCAGACTCAATTGAAAGGACCTTCCATGTGTTTACGTGGCACCTTTACTATCATTCTTCCCTTTTGTCCCCTGTCAATGGCTGCACTCTGTCCAAGCTCACTGACCCACAGCAGCCTGTTGAGACATATAAGGCAGGCTTACTGACATAAACAGCACTCATTATGCAGAGAATCCTCACGTTTGACTCTTAAAGGTCTTGTATATTGAAAACCCTTTGCCTCTGGTACTATCTAAGACTAACAGTTTAGGTGTTAAAACCTACTATAGAAGGTTTAATTTGTCAATTAGGAAACAAATGTTTAATTATTTGATTTGTCTTAAAGCTATAATGCTTAAGCATTTCATAAAAAAATACAGTTTTTAATACTTTTAATGGTCTCCATTTTTTTTCTGCAATAGCCGTTTGATGTATTTATGCTCAATAATTACCTGTCTTTATTGTAGTTTTCAGAACCAGGAAAAGAGATCATATGACTCCAGTATTAGCATCTCTACACTGGTTACCCGTAAAATCCAGAATAGAATTTAAAATCCTTCTCCTCACCTATAAAGCCCTTAATGGTCAATTAAATTCAATTAAGTTTTATTTATATAGCGCTATATCATAACAGAGTTATCTCATAGCACTTGTTAATATAGAGCAAGTCCAAGCCAACTCTATATGTACAGACCCAACATTTCCACCATGAGCAGCACTA
>JAVQJF010001182.1:0-19628 GCA_036023855.1 Gadopsis marmoratus
TTGGGTCTGTAGATATAGAGTTGGCTTGGACTTGCTCTATATTAACAAGTGCTATGAGATAACTTTGTTATGATATAGCGCTATATAAATAAAATTTGATTTGATTTGATTTTGATTTGTTAAGGCACTCTGTTTTGTATTCCAGATGTGATTGACCAGCAGAGGGTGCTGCATTCGGGGTGCCTGGTCTCGGGGGTTCGTACACCGCCCGTCCGCCGCAATAGCAAGCTGGCCAGCCTAGGACGCATCTTCAAGCCCTGGAAATGGAGGAAAAAGAAAAACGAGAAGCTGAAGCCCTCGACAAGTGAGTGTGACTTAAGACTCGTGCTTTCATCAGATGCTGTAATCGCTGGCTGGCTTGGGAATCACTCCGGGAATAGGAAGTTTAAGGCTGAATTTAGAATAGACCAGGCTGTGTGACATGTTTTCATTCTGTATGCAATCAGTGGACAAGTTTCATAAATGTTTGTGTTGTTTAGTGGTGGAGAAGAAGGCAGCTGTACGACAGAAGAGAGATGACCTCGTCGGGAGGAAACCCAGGGAGACTGAGACAGGTGCAAAATGACAGACGAACACACACACACAGACCATAAACTGTATATAAAGATGGACGACGCGTCTCCACTTCCTCCCACTGCACAAAAATGAAGCCAAAATATCCTGGATACAGGCAGTGCCATTGACTCAATTGTGTGAGCACACCACAATCAAACACATTTGTCAATCATGTGTAAAACCAAGTTTTTAATCAGTGTAATAAGAACTACCTAAAATGACAGAAACCATCTTTGAGATAATTATATTAAAATGTATTATTATAATATTATTATAATATACATTTATTATTCATTCATTAATTATCCATACCGCTTATCCCGAAGGGGGGGGCTGGAGCCAATCCCAGAACATTTATTATAATAACCATTTTGTCTCCATCTGTCAAATAATAAACCGTCTTATTTGACATGTACTCGATTTTTTATTTTGGCCCATGTCCCATGTGTTAAAATGGAGGGGGCGGGGATTATGACCTATGCTGCAGCAAGCTACCTGGAGGCAATCTAGACGTTTTGGCTTTATTTTTGGGGAACTGTCATATCGTCCATTTACTGGTTTTAACAAACGACATCATATCACATCACCCTGGTCCTGGCTTCTCTCCATTGGCTCCCCGTTCGATTTAGAATTGATTATAAGATTTTACTAATCACATATAAGGCACGCCTGGGTCTGCCTCCATATGAGCCATTTCAGAGCCTTCGATCCTCAGGTGGGGCCGTTCTGGTCATTCCAAAGTCAAGGCTTAAATCTAAAAGTGACCGTGCTTTTGTCATAAGGGCCCCTCAACTCTGGAACGACCTGCCTGAGGAGATAAGGCTCACAGAATCAGTAATCTCTTTTAAATCACTTCTTAAAACCTATTTTTATAGACTTGCTTTCATGTTATGTCGTCTTTAATTTGTCTTTTCATCATTTTTATTGGTTTTAGTTCTTTTATGTTTTTTTTATTTATTAATCTTTTATCTTGCTTTTCTTTCCTTTTATCTTTAAATGCTTTGTTTTATTGCTTTCTGAGTATCCTGTTTTTGCCTTCTCTGTCAAACCACTTTGTAAACTCTGTTTTTTAAAGGTGCTATATAAATAAAGTTTATTATTATTATTATTATTATTATATATTTATATAAAGTCTTTCACACAGACACAAGAACACATATTCAATTCAATTTTATTTATATAGCGCTATATCATAACAGAGTTATCTCATAGCACTTATAACACATATGACTCCAGGCTGACCAGAGTTCACTTCAGAGTTCATCAACATGATTCCCAACTGTTATGCAGACATCCATTCATGTCCTCTTCCACTGTGCACTGTATGTAGAGTCAGATCTTGCTTGTGGGGGTAACAGTGAAGATCCAGACACCCCAACTCATGTTGAGGACAGAGATGAGGAGCCCGTGGCACCTCTGGCCAGCACCAGTGAAGACCTGGGCAGCGATTTAGAAGCCTCAACAGGTAGCGTACATACTGTGGTCAAAGCTGCATGAGACAATTACACATTCTGACGGTACAAAGAAGTAGAAAACTTTTAAACTTAAATCTGCTCTAATCAATATCTATATATAAACAATGGATCAAATTACTCGGTGTAATGTGTATATAATATAACATATCAACCTGTGCAGGCTGGAGTTTATTTGGTGATAGATGGGGTATACTTGGACCAAATATTACTATACATACTAGAGCTAGACCAATTAATGGGCTAGACCGTTATATTGACAGATATTAGCTTATTAGCACAAATTTCATGTATACACCGATCGGCCATAACCTTATGACCACTGACAGGTGAAGTGAAGAGCGTTGATTATCTCGTTACAATGGCACCTGTCAGTCGGGGTATATAAGGTGGCAAATAATCATTCTGTCCTCAATGTCGATGTGTCGGAGCATGAAAAATGGAAAAGCGTAAGGACGTGAGTGGCTTTGACAAGGGCCTAATTGTGATGGCTAGACAACTAGCAGAGATATTTCATGTATACACCGATCGGCCATAACCTTATGACCACTGACAGGTGAAGTGAAGAGCGTTGATTATATCTTTACAATGGCACCTGTCAGTTGGGGTATATAAGGTAGCAAGTAATCATTTTGTCCTCAAAGTCGATGTGTTGAAGCAGGAAAAATGGAAAAGCGTAAGGATGTGAGTGGCTTTGACAAGGGCCTAATTGTGATGGCTAGACAACGAGCATCTCCAAAACTGCAGCTCTTGTGGGGTGTTCTGCTGTGGTCAGTACCTACCCAAAGTGGTCCAAGGAAGGAAAACCAGGGAACCGGCGACAGGCTCATTGATACATGTGGGGAGTGAAGACTGGCCCATGTGGTCTGATCAAACAGAAGAACTACTGTAGCTCAAATTGCTGAAAAAGTTAATGGTGGTTCTGATAGAAAAGTGTCAGAACATTCAGAGCATCACATTTTGTTGCATATGGGTATGCGTAGCCTCAGACCGGTCAGGGTGCCCATTCTGTCATAATGTTATGGCTGATCGGTGTATGTTGCCCTGCACGTAACAAACTGGAGTAGAAAAATCCCCAAATTAGTGCACCCTATATAATGGACTTGAATTGTCCGTGGTGCATAGTAGAAATTAGTGTACAATCGAAGCTCACTGAGAGCTAACTTCCATCATGCATTTGTAGACAGGTGAAAAAATAGGTAACAGCTTTCAGGTGAAAGGCATGACCAGAGTAGTCTCCAAAATGTTTTATTATTTTGCCATCTAACACATCCTCTGCAAATTTGTGTGCGGTGAACAGTAAATTAATAAATTATTCCAGATGCTGCCTTGTCAGTAAACGAATAAATACATTATCAAGGTACTGGTGGTGTACAGCTTGTACATATATAACTTTAACTGATACTTTATATTTTATTTTACTACTTGTCTGGGAATCCTCTATGCTTTTACTTTTCAGGCAGTCCATGAAAACACCCTTGGACAACCCTTTTTACAATATACTCTTCTATATTATAGTTCCTGTTTGTGATTTAACATGATAAAATTATTAATTATTTGTAATAAAATGGGTGATTCTGATTGATTAAAATGGCAAAATGTTTACTTGAAAAACATTGCTGGAGCGTCTATAATGGTGGCAGCTTCAGTTTGAAACACCATGTCTCTGATTGTCCACTAGGTGGAAACAAAGACTTCCTAAACAATACCAAACCTTTGCAATACCATTTCTGATGTTTAATTTCAGTACAAGATGTAACTGAAGATTCAAAGACAGTGGGAGATCCCAGTCAGAGTGAAGAAGGAGAGGATGAAAGCACCTCACTAAGGGACCCCAGTGACAAGCAGTCGATGGGGAAGGTGGAGGCTGTTGAATGTAAACCAGAGGCGACAGCGACCCAGCCTCAGAGAGAGGCCAGCACCTCTCCACCGCCCAACCTGCAAGTCAAACTGCTCACCAGACTGGGCAGTCTAGATGGTGAGTTTACCAGGAGATCCCTGATGTAAAGCCCTACTGGTTTGCAGCAGTGCCTCACTTTGATGATTTTCCTTCCCAGGTACTCCTCCAGCGCCAGCTAAGAAGTCCCCAGCCACCTTACCCAGGAACTTCACACTTCCCAAAGACCCTCATTGTTCTCTGTTGAAGTGCAGGATCTCCACACCTACTGGGTCCCCCCACCTCAGGGCACTACACCCACAGCTTCCCCCTAGCTGCATCATTGAGGAACTGCACCGTGCCCTTGCCACCAAACATAGACAGGACAGGTCAGATTTTGGTACAATTTGTGCAGCATTTCTAATACAAATAATTAGAAATTAACTAGTTTATGCCTTTTTATGGCCTCTTTCCCCTTCCGACATCCAAATTCACGCAAATAAAATTTGAATAAAATAAAAATTCAAACACATATGAAAATATTTTAGCGTGGTTCTCACTGAGAAGATATCCTATTTTTCTCACATTTTTGGTGGTGGTTACACAAATAACCCTAGCGCTAAGCTCTTAAGCTATGCCTCACCATTGCTGTCTTTACCTACACTAAATATTGGTGCATTAATTTAGAACTGCAAACAAACAGGTACTTTAAACGTGTCCAGTCATACTGTGTAAGTTAATCCATAACTTCCAACCAGTCAGAACTGAAGATTCTCAGTGGCCATGGTGTAATAAAATTATAACTGACAGACTTCTCTTTTGATGTGTATTCTCAGTTTCCAGACAAAAGAGGCACACTCATCTCTGAAACGCCGGATGGACAGTCGTCTGTCCAGCACATCCAGCACAGAGAGGGAGCCTGCCTGGGAGTCGGAGAGCAAGAAAGAGTCTGATGAGAACAAAGAGAACTGGCGTCTGGATGAATACTTGAGCGACCAGGACAGCTGGAACAAGTCTGTGATCTCTGGTAGGTCTTCTGACATTGGTGCCATTATCCTCCTCTTATCTGAGAGCATGACAGGGAGATTTACAGCCATTCATGTTGGTCATTGGTACAGAGCTGCCTGTGACTCTGGGGGAAAAAGATATTAAAAGCGTAGACTGTGGAGTTATGATGGATGTGATAGGCATGCAGGCCACCAGCACGAAATTGACGTGCTCCAAATAAGGGATTTCTCACAAATCCTTTATCAAAACTGACTATTAGCCCCCAAAGTCTGACGAAGACGATCAAATGAAAGCGGCAGTCTGACATCCCTGCATTTAAAGAAAATTTCACACACTGAGAGTTGGTGCGCTCATGTGCCATACAGTGCAGTAGTGCACCAGAAGATGATTGTTGGCCAATGTAACCAATTAAGGTTTCAAAACTTAAAATGCATTTAAAATGTTTAAGCCTTAAGAATACACACAATGCATTTTGATATAGCTGTTGAATGAGAGTAAAAAGTAACTAAATATTAAGAATATTAAGTAAGAATAATTCAATAATTTATATTAAGAATATTTTAGAAAAGCAAACAAACAGGTATGTTTGTATAATAGTTGGTATAATTGTATATTATATTATAAAAGTATTATTCTTAAGATTTAAAAGTAAATAATAGTAAGAATAATAAGTAAGCTATCGCACAAAACAACTCCACAGTGTCCCTTAAACTTGAAGTGTATGTAGTATATACACCGATCAGCCATAACATTATGACCACTGACAGGTGAAGTGAAGAACACTAATTATGTCATTACAATGGCACCTGTAAGTGGGGGGGGGGGGCATATATGAGGCAGCAAGTGAACATTTTGTCTCCAAGATGATGTGTTGAAGCAGGAAAAATGGGCAAGCGTAAGGATGTGAGCGGGGCCAAACTGTGATGGCTAGATGACTGGCTCAGAGCGTCTCCAAAACTGCAGCTCTAGTGGGGTGTTCCCGGTCTGCAGTGGTCAGTACCTACCAAAAGTGGTCCAAGGAAGGAACCCCGGCGACAGGGGGGAGCGAAGGCTGGCCTGTGTGGTTCGATCTAACAAAAGAGCTACTGTAGCTCAATTTGTTGAAAAAGTGAATGATGGTTCCAATAGAAAGGTATCAGAACACAGAGTCCATTGCAGTTTGTTGCGTATGGGGCTGCATAGCCTCAGACTGGTCAGGATGGCCATGCTGACTCCTGTCCACCGAAAGCGCCTACAATGGGCACGTGAGCATCAGAACTGGACCACGGAGCAATGGAAGAATGTGGCCTGGTCTGATGAATCATGATTTCTTTTACATCATGTGTATGGCCGGTTGCATGTGTGTTACTTACCTGGGGAAGACATGGCACCAGGATGCACTGTGGGAAGAAGGCAAGCCGGTGGAGGCAGTGTGATGCTTTGGGCAATGTTCTGCTGGGAAACCTTGGGTCCTGCCATTCATGTGGATGTTACTTTGACACGTACCACCTACCTAAACATTGTTGCAGAACAAGTAAACCCCTTCATGGAAACGGTATTCCCTAAATTCTGTGGCCTCTTTCAGGAGGATAATGCGCCCTGCCACACTGCAAAAATGGTTCAGGAATGGTTTGCGGAACACGACAATGAGTTCAAGGTGTTGACTTGGCCTCCAAATCCCCCAATTCTCAATCCAATCGAGCATCTGTGGGGTGTGCTGGACAAACAAGTCCGATCCATAGAGTCCCCACCTCAGAACTTACAGGACTTAAAGGATCACCCACAGCACACCTTCTAGTCGAGTCCATGCCTCGACTGGTCAGAGCTGTTTTGGCGACAAAAGGGGGACCTTTTTAGGCAGGTATTTAGGCAGAATATTAGGCAGGCTGTCATAAGAAGGCAAGAACATAAGCCATATACAGTGCCTATTAATAACAATCAATAACCTTGAAAGTGATAGCTTTGAGATAATTTAATTGAACTTGGACATGTTTTAACACTGAATGTTAATTGTGCTTTTCTGACACTGATTAACAGAAATGAGAATATTTAATGTCAAAGTGAAAACACATCTCTACAAATGTACCTAAATTAATTGCACATATAACACCAAATTGCATCATGAAGATAAAGTCACGTCCCAAGTTATCCAAGAAAGGTACCAATTTGGGAAGGTTGCAAGGACATTTCCAAGGCAACATATATCCCTCATTGTGCAGATAGGTCAGTCAAAATAGATTTTTATATAAAATTAAATATGCACAGCTGTAAATCTAACTAGAGCAGGGTTTTCCCCAGTTTATATTCCCATGAGTAGAGGGGAGCTTGGGTTGCAGGGATGTGGATATTAAGTCTATCATCATTCCACACCTGGATGCCAACCGCCGTAAAACTAGCAGGAGAGAATTATTCTTTAAACACGGTCTTCAATGTACCTTAACATGGAGACACAGGACATATTATGTAACGATCCTTTAGGTTTATGTTATGACACTCATTTCACTTATTTCATTTCAACGTTGTTTTTGATAAATTATGTTATGTCTGTCAGTTTGGCATAGCGAAAAAATACTACCTGTTAATACCCATGAGCCTCTGCCACTGTGGAGAAGACCTCTGCCACTGTGAAGAAGAAACTAGTCAGAGGTGTCAATCAGAGCAGTAGGAAATTCAAAACATGGCACAATAGTTACTGAATTTATTAAAAGAAAATTGATTTAACCTGCTTTCAAGTGCCTTTATCGGCCCATGTAACTCTGTGATTGGATGATCCAAGCCATAGAAGTGCTGAATCTGTGATACCGGAACATTGTTTATGGGAAAAATAAAGAGATTTTCTCTTCGAGAAGCAACCTTCCACTTGGCAACTCTATAAATGAGCAACCGGGTTCTGTGATGGGAGACACTATTGTTGCTTCAACTATTGTAGCTCACAGAAAGCCACTGACATCTGAAAACTTCCTTGGCATTATGACCTACAGGAACCAAAGGGGAAATAGATTATATGGTCTGTTTAAAATGTAGCTTTTTGAACATCAATCTAAACTAATGTTCATCTTGAAGCATGGTGGTGGCAGCATCAATCATCATGCAGGGTTGCTTCTCTGCAGTAGGCACTTGAACTCCTGTAAAAGTCCAGGGTAAATTAAACAAGATGCAACAATAACAAAGAAATCCTAGAGGAAAACTTGGTTCAGTCTGCAAGAGAACTGCAGTTTTGGTGAAGATTTAGAGTATTTTCTAGCAAACCAACCATAAACACAAAGCCAAAGCTACACAAGAATGGCTTAAAAACACTAGTGCTATTTAAATCAATAAGGTCGTTAGGTCTATTGAGAATGCACAAAAGGATGCTGTCTGGTGATTGGCATCAGTTCATGGATTTAGCTGGTAAACTATGGTTGTCAGTTCAAAAAACATTACTGACTGTAATTTGTACTCAACAACAACAACAACAACAGGGACCCTTCCACGCAGGATGAGGAAGGAGCTGCTGGCTGTGAAGCTTCGGAACCGGCCCAGCAAGCAGGAGCTGGAGGACCGCAACATCTTCCCCGTATGCAGCAACCAGGAGCGACAGGACATCCGGCAGCAGATAGAGATAAAGCTGGCTAAGTGAGTCGTTCTGTGTGGGCCCAGATCAGCCTGCCATCAGCTCCCCCCCATCAGCCCCCCCACCATCCTCTGCCCCATGTATGTCTGTTTCATCACTCAACATCACAGTTCTTGGTCCTTAAACATGTCACAATGCCTTTCAATGTATATGTTTATTGCAAAGCTGCAAGAAGTTCTGGAATATTTACTTGAAATATATTTTTGTGTGCAGAGATGCAGTGCAGGGTAAACCCAACTAATCTCACTTAACTGACCATTTTATTTTTAGCAGCAAAGACAACAGACAACCAGTACTTCCGTACAGCATTTGTGGTTAAAGCAAAACCAAAAGTTTTGGTTTCTGTACAGGCACAGGGGTACCAAACCTGGCCCACTGTGAAGACGGGATGAATTTGGTAGGGCTGTACCCAATTTTCAGAGTGGGCACGTCAAGCCTTTTGTTCTTCATTACACCTCACCTACAATTATGATACGTACATTATTCACAGCCTCCGCTCAGTTTCAATACAGTTCACCTGTAGAGCAACTGCCCACACAAAATATTATATAGGCTATATTATAACACCTTACATAAATCTCATGTTTTACCTGTAAGACTCACGTTTTAATGCCTCTGTTTATCATCTGTGATATGAAAATTAAAGGAACACTTTGAAAACACATCAGATCTCATTGGGGAAAGAAATCGTGCTGGATATCTATATTGATATGGACTGGCTAATGTGTTAGGAATGAAAGGATGCCACATTGTTTGATGGAAATGAAAATTATCAACCTACAGAGGGCTGAATTCAAAGACACCCCGAAAATCAAAGTGAAAAAATTATGCGGCGGGCTAGTCCATTTTGTTGAAATGTCATTGCAGCATCTCAAAATGGTACTCAGTAGTTTGTATGGCCCCCACGTGCTTGTATGCTTGCATGCATACAAGCACGTGGAACAAGCATGTGTTGGTCTTAATTCCTAGCAATGCTTTCTATGTTCATATTTTATTGTGGCCCTGTTAAAATAATTGACTGTGTTTACTTTACCAGTTTCAATGGAGCAGCCTCTGCTGCATCATGTTATCTTTAACCATCCATGCATGTTGCTTTCAGTCTCTAGTTATTAATGGTAAATTGCAGAAAATGTTATCATGCATCAATTTGGTGGTTTTATTTTATTTATTTTTTATTGTTGTTCCTTTCATTTCCTTGTATGTAGCTTTTCTGGATCTGATTTGTACAATTTGGAACAGGATTTTCTGAAAGGCAGAGGAGGAATGCAACACAGAACATAATCATTTTTGTTGTGTTAGGTAAAAGGCCATATATAGCCTGTTATGGTGACTTTAATAGGATTAACAGTCAAATCAGATTTGTTTTAGTGAATAATACAGTGGCAGGGTGTGCTGGTAGGCTTATGCAATGTTCAGAGTGGGAAGAAGAGAGTTCACTCCGAAATATATTATTTGGACATAAGGTAACTTTATACAAAAGCAATATTGCTGCCTTCTGATGTATGTCAAGTGCCATACAGCAGCTCTCTTGACAGCAAATGAGCATTTGAATTTTTAGACTCACAGAGAGTTGAAGCTACTTTTGTAGCTGTTTGCACTTTCCATTTGTGTCATGGTCTGTGTGTGTATTTGTTTTCTGTGTTTCCTGTTTTATTTTGATATCTGTGCTGTTGCGTTTCCGGTTGTGTGACTGCACATTGCGTCCTGGCAGTAGAGGACAAAATGGCTCAAAGAGAAACGGGGGGGGGGAAAAATCACGAGGTCTGGTTTGGTCGAAATAAACCCATAAATCAACAAGTTAGTTCTCTCTCTGTGTCTCTGTCTCTCCCTGCTGTCATGGCCATCTCCGCTCCACTGTAGTAATTCTGAGATTAAAGTCATAATTCTGAGACACTTATGTTTAGAATTCTGATTTAGAATTCTGAGAAATTTTTAGAAATCAGAATTATGAGATCAAAGTCATAATTGCATTTTCTTTCACGATGTGCATGAAAACCGCTGGACAGATCTATGACAAAAGTCATAGCACACCAATCCCGATCGAGCCGCTCGATTTGGTGTCATGTTACCATGTGAATAATTGTAATAAGATTATAGCCCTTTCTTTAACTAACGGTTAACTAATTAATGGTTTTAGCTAACATTAGAAAGCTAATAGCTCTGTCAATGAGAGACACGGTTGATTCATGACATCCGTGCCAGCATACAAAGTATGGTAAAATAAAACAACATCACAAAAAGGTTGGTTCCAGTAATATCACCACTAAATAATTAGATTTAATTAGTATTTACAAAACTTATTTTCACAATTTATTTTATTGATTAGTTTTGTTTTAGATGTACTTAATGTCAGCATTTGACAAAATTGTGTCAGAGGGTATCAAAAGAGCAAGCTAAGCAAAGGTTGGTGTTTTTTTACACAATCAACACATGTAAAGAATAGATGTAACCCCTTTGTGGTATTTCATGGTACAGTTTTCTGTAAATAAATATTAAAATTAAGATCAGGATCAGATTTTAATATACCTTTAAAATAGCCCTACTGGTATATCTAATTATCTCAAAACATCATTAGTGCTCTTTGTGCTGTGTTGCAACACATTGACTGATATATATAGAGTTAGAGCACATGGCATGTTGCATTGATTTACAATACTTAAGTACAGCACTCTGCAGCAGAATGGAGAATCCTGGGCCGCCCCAGGATAGCAGAAGTGAACCCTCTGTTTCTAAATTTTGCTCTCGTTGTCGAAATGCTGCAGCAGCAGCCATAATCAATGGCCTATCTACGTCACAGCCCTGTTTGCCTTCTCTCCACCCCACTGATGGAGAGATTGCACTTTCTCTCCCCAACTCCCCTCTTCTGGAGAGCTGGACACAATTTACTTCATATAATCTGCATCTTGATCTCTGTGTTACTTACTTTTATGCAGACATCCTCAGCTCATACCCTTATCTTAAGACATTGTTGTATAAAAATGACACTGTGAAGACCTTTCTTTATAACACTGTTATAAAGAGATTTTTAGCAGCCCACCTGATCCTCTGTGAAGTTGTGAGGGTAGTGATCATGCGTCTGATTTCAAAATAAATACATAGTACATAGTACATACATATATAGTAATAGAAAAGGAGGATAAGCAGAAATTTTGATGGTATTTTTTTATTAGCGTTTCTGGGAAGTTTGGAGGTATAGTATGAAGGTATTATTGGTGCAAAACACCTGAGCACCTGTGACAGTGATTTGTAGTTGTCTCTTCTACAAGTCACAAATCTTAAGATACAAGTCACAAATCTTAAGATACAAGTCACAAATCTTGAGATACTTGAGATACAAGTCACAAATCTTGAGATACAAGTCACAAATCTTCCGATACAAGTCACAAATCTTAAGATACAAGTCTTCTGTCACAAACAGAAGAGAATATGAGGAAGCGATGCACAGAGTTCAGTCTGAGGGTGTCTTTGATGACCGGATATCAAGCTAACGGGACAGTGTTAGCTTGATATCCTAACTAAGAAACCAGCGTAGCGTATTTAAAATATAATCAGCAGTATAATAGTAGGTGACATCAGAAAACATCAGCTCGACGCAAAGAGAAGGACGAGACGAAGCTGGAGGCTTTTATTGTTTCCTCTTCTTCTTCGTGTTTGGGTGGCAGTCGGCATCCATGACGTTGCATTACCGCCACCTTCTGGTGACCCCTGTACTCTACAAGTCACAAATCACTTTTGCTACATTTGTTCTGGTACATTTGGTGCAAAAGGCGGAGCCAGCGGACACAGGATCTGTGACCCGCAGGAGAGGATCTGTGACCCGCAGGAGAGGATCTGTAACTCGTAGCGGCAGATTCACAACTTGTAGTTACTAACTTGTGTTTGTGATAGAAATATAACCAAGAAAAAAAAAAATATATAAATATAAATATATATATTTGTGACTCGTAGCGGAAGATTTGTGATTTGTATCGGAAGATTTGTGACTTTTATCGGAAGATTTGTGACTTGTAGGAGAGAAAACATTTCTATGGGGTTTTCTACAACTACAAATCACTGTCACAGGTGCTCAGGTGTTTTGCACCAATAATACCTTCATAGCTATGTGCTGTATGCGAATTGTTGCAGGAAAAATCTACATGACTAATACTACTTTACTTTTTTCAGTTGAACAGGTAGCAGAAATACCCAGAGTCCTGCTGCCCTGCTCTGTGTCTCAAACGTCATCCTCCTGTGTCGCTCTAACTCTAAAGAGTTGGTCTAGACCTGTTCTATATGAAAGAGTGCCCTGAGATAACTTTATGATATGGTGCTATATAAATAAAACTGAATTGAATTTAACTCAACCTAAAGTAAAGTGCAGAGCAATCATTACTGACAAGAAATTGAACTGAAGTGATGAGGAGGCCAGTCTGCCTCTCAGATCAGTCTTGTGGAAAACTCAACAAAAAAATCACAGGCTGCTATTTATGGATGAGGGACAGCGTTGGCTGAAAATGACACGTTTGGCGATGGTCTGCGGGAGGACATTGGCACATCTGCGCTCAAGCATCCTAAGTGTTTTAGCTTGTCTGTGGCTGTGCAGCTGCCACACAGTGGACACGGCCTGTGAGAAGGCCCATCTTAAGCTCCAAACAGGGCTAAATGATTCTTCTTTATCCTGCCGATGTTTCCTGACCAAGCTCAACCTCTCTGAACACCACAAATAACTCCCTGGAACACCCTGCAAACAGGGCCGTGGAGGAATTGCCATTTGTTTGTTTATTGTTCAGACTGTGCACTAAGTCCCCTATCGTAACAGGCTATTTTTAGCTGCCTAATCCATCAGTGGATTCATAATGTCCCAGACTGGCCAGATGACAAAAATAAACATAAAAAGCTTCATGCTAAAAGTACACTGGGTTTATGTCTGATCTGTCATTATGTTTGCCTTTTAAATTTCCATTATGAAAACAAAACCTCTGCATCATGTTGTCATGGTTATGAAAGTGATATGGGACATGAGAGCATTTCTGGGACAGCTACCATGATGATTATGTATGGTGAATCAGAGCTACTAGGAGGGGTATTTCAGCAGCAAGCTTTTAAAGCAATAGGTTCATGGAGTGTCTGATTAATTTCTTTTGCAACTGCTGGACGTGTCTCACACAGACTCTGGATATTCTGCTTGGATAAGCATTAACTGTTAACTGCTAATCTGTTGATGTGGGTGGGGAAAAACATGACCACACACAGTCTACATGAACTCCACTTTCAGGCTTTTATCAGAAACACACTCTTCTAACTGTCTTGAATCCTGCAGATATTAACATACTGGGCCTCCCCCTGTTACACTTTAATAGGTTTAAAGTGTGATGACACTAGGACCTGGGCCCTGTTTTCCCATCATTATCCATCATTACATCTTGCTTGGCTGGGTGCACTCTGTGGGCACTCCAAAAAAACCACACCAAAAACATGTGATACATGTTGTTTCATGGTGAAATGTACATTTTTCTCAATTGAACCTTTATCCATGACCTAATAATAATAATAATCCATGACATAATAATAAAAAATAATCCCAACTGTAGATAGGCAGTCACAAGGTGCCAGCAAATAGTAAACAAATAAGTGGCCATAATACTATAAAAGAAAGCAGAACTTTAGATTATATTACTGTTTTTTACGAACAGGCCTCATTATATAATGAGCCATCAATATGCTGAAAAAGACATGTTTTGGATGCTTTTATGGTTTGAAGTGGGTATAAACTTAATCACAGAATTAAGTATCAGTAATGTTTTTGATTACCTTTAAAGGATAATCCTGATTTATTACAACTTGTAGTTTTTGTTATGACTTATATCAATTAGGATAACAGTGTGTTACCAAAGCCAATTGCTGAGATTTGGGAAAACTGCAACACCCCGACAACAAAGTCAAGAAACACGAAGTTGCAAAAAGCCAACAGTTTATCAAGATTATCTAAACCACTTTATTTGAAAAGTAAAAGTGAGTTCACCTGAAATGTCGGTAATAGTCCATCATTGCGTAGGAAAAGGTTCCTTGGTCATTCAATTAAGTAATAAATTATACTTTTTCCAATTTGCTGTTGTTATTATTATTTTTACTTTCCTGTGCACTGCCCAGCTCACCGCTCACATATGATCTAATGTAAATGCAACCATCAACTCACAGCCTACATGAGCTCAATAACTCTGTGGACACACGTGTCTGACTCAGCCACTTTATAGACCATCTAGTGTAAAATCTAAATAGACACGGTCATGTTCCTACATCTCATTCTGACAGAAACATTGATCAGGATTGCTGGTTCATCAGGATCTGGCCTCAAAGTATATGATTAAGTAAGTGTTAAAGTTTTAACCTGCCAGAATGCTAACTATGAAACCTTTTCTATGTTTATAACAATTGGACCCTAAGGTCATTTAATGGTCATTCATGATACACATATACACACGTGCAGAGAACAATGCTCAAACACACACATACAATCGCGTTCCACGTTGAAATTTATCCTCTGCTTTTAACCCATCCATCCAGCCTTCTGCCGAGGACTCCAGTTGTCAGCCTTCTATGGCGACTGGGGACCAAGTCCAGTGCACATCCCTGTCGACAGATCAGGATAGATGCACAATCGGGACACTTCGACATGTGGACAGGAGAAGCTGAAATCGGAACACCGACCACAGGGATGACAAATAACTTGTCAAATAACAACAGCGCTAATTCCGGAACCACAGTACCTGACATATGGCCACAGCGTGGTTTAAACCTAAAATGTGGGTAGTGCTGCTTACGGCAAACAAGAAAATTCATCAATCATGTGTGACCACAGTTAAAATGTACTGCCTTAGTTTTGGGGTTTTGGTTTGTCTGTTTTCCTCCGTCACGGTGAGCAAAATATTTCCCCATTTGACTCCCGGGCAGTACGTTGGCAAACTGGTTAAGGTGGAACTGAATTCAACTCATTTAAAAGCCATGCTCAGCAGTGCCTCTGGTCCTTTTCTCACCTCTGTAGCTCACAGGGCTTGTAAAAGAGCAACTGCTCAGATTAAGTCATGGTCCATTCATTAAGCCTCCTTGACAGTTACATTCACACTGAGTAATACAAATATGGCCACAAGCTATCATTTGATGGTATATGCAACAAGCTGACTTATTATGAATACTTTCACATCCTGTGTGACTGCCGTAATCTTGTTTCTAACAGTTGCTCGGGCTTATCGCGACAAATTCTCTATGGCGAGGTGACAGGGTGGGATGAGGAGCTGGGATGGTGGAATGGGCCACAGAGGACACTCGTAAACAGCACACAAAGCACCGGGGTCACCCCAGGACATTCATCCCATCCTATTCTTACACACACACACACACACGCACAAACTCTATTTCACTTGCCTATTCCCACGGATATAGAGCAGTGCAGGGCCGCACACATTTATGCACCCATTTTTAATTGTCCATATTAATTGTCCATATTGTGTTGCATGGGCAATGCTTTCTCAGACCTGTTTGCACTGTTTAATTCCTCATGAATTTCCAATCAATGACTGCAAAACTGCAAGTTATGATATAATATTATTATGATATAATTATGATATTTTTGTCCCTTTTATCACCATCAATTTTTTGAAATCCTGATTACTTTTTGTATTGAATTATCTGTTTGATATGTTGATATAAGGTTTATATGTATGCAATTATGAACTGCATGTTCCATGTGCACTTGCATGAAAAAGCACATGAGTGCTCTATTTGATGTCACTGGTAAACACCTTTGTCAGTTCTAGTGATGTTATCATGGTTATGATTTCTTACAACGTGCATTTTGACTTATCATAGCAGCAAAAGCACAGACGTATAACATATATAACATTAATGATGGCTGCATTACATTTAGGTACTCCCTGCTATCATGCAGGTTCTCTTAATGACTTGGCTTACTGGACTGGATCCATCATTAATGTTAGTAGGTCCACCTGTGTTATTCCTGCTGTAAGTCAGAATGCTGTGGAAAAAGGTCTGTTAGAGGAGAGCATTCCTTTCTTCATATTGGAAAAAGGTTAGCTCACCATAATGACAGATTCTTCCACTTTTAGAGACTTTTTTAATAGAAAATTCATTATTGTTAAAATACATTTTTGGAATGCAGGTAGCCGTAAAAAGCTGCTATAAGATCAGTTAGGCTGAAAGAGGTAAAACACAACCAATTAGTTCTTTTACACATGTATTTTACACATTCTACTTTAAAGGCTTCTATGCCTAATGGATCCTGACTGGTGTCAGGATTAATACTTTAATAAATGCATGACTTGTCACGAATCCATAAACAAATCTAGATTTCATGAATTTAACTTCAAAATCTTCAAATTCATAATTCACTAAGTTAACCAGATGTTCAGTGATTGATTGGAATATACACAGTAATGGGATCACATACTTACAGAAATGTATCTTCTGTATCTACTTCTGTATTTCTAATCTGATTACATAATTGTATGAATACAGTAAAGCCTTGCATTACCTCTCTGTCCCTGTCTCTCACTCCTGCACACACACAGACACACACACACAGAAGAATGCTCTGGAGTCTGACACTTTTTTTCAGTCTGTGCCTCTGAGTCATAATATGAAGGAGGAAGCCAGGGATGAGTCAGAAAATATTCCACAAGCCTAATAGTAGGCTAGATGTCAGTGCTGCATGAATTACTCTCAGGGACTGTTTGTCTCTTGACACAATAAATAACTCCAGTGATGAGACTGAACTTGTCTGGTGACATGCCTTTTTCCAATAAAAACTACTATGGATGAACACTGATCTTGCAGAAAATGCTGCAAGGTCAGTGTTCAAACACATGAGAAAAATTGAGGTTTCTTGAGGTGAACTGATTCTCCTGCCCATGTGACCACCTCCGATGACAACATTATTAATTTGTGCCAAAACTTCGAAATAAACCACATGCATTGTCTATTGTAATGCAACACTATTCACCATTCTACTCCATGCCTCCATTACTCCATTAATTGGCTTTGCAGATGAACGAGACATGCATTATTATGTGCTAAGTGCTGAATTGAGAGGCTTAGTGGAGCAGTGTCACAGTGTCTCCACCAGTTACCAGGATACATTTTGTATCCTCCATTGAGAGGAGTGAGGCTCATCATGAGGGGGGGATAGAAGTCAAAGTGGAGGATCCTGGGTAGGTATCAATTCAAGCTTTGACTCAAGTCTGTCAGAAAACCGACTGGATTTATGACTAATTTATACCCCCTCTAATAATTTAAACTAAACTGCAGGACATTATTCAGACTATAGTGTCTATGCTTTGGCTCTATTGAGGTTTATTTTTATTCAGTTTATTTATTCAGTCCTTTAATGTTCAATCATGATACACATATGCAGAGAACAGTGCTCAAACACACACATACACGTTGAAATGTATCCTCAGCTTTTGACCCATCCGGCCATCCAGGGGAGCTGGAGCAGTGGTCAGCCTTCTATGGCGACCAGGGCCCAACTCCAGTGCACATCCCTGTCCTGTCTTGGTCAGGGACAGGCAGGATAGCAACGCACAACCGGGGGCAACTTAGGGTTCAGTGTCTTGCCCAGGGACACTTCGGCATGTGGACAGGAGGCTGGAATCAGAACACTGACCAAAGGTACCAACAACTCCAAAGTCAACAGCTCTAATTCCGGAACCACAGCTGACTGACTGTGGCCGGGAGCTGGATTCGAACAGCCAACCCCTGGGTTGAAAGTCCACAGCCTGCACCACACCCCGCCCTATTTCTGCCTCCAGATCAGTTCTATCTCTGACAATATCTGTTTCAAAATAGACAGAATTGCCAGATTCAATGTTGATATTGGACCATATTGCAAAAACTCAGAATACATTAATTGATGTATTAAATGTACAATATATGTTCATCTACGACAACTATGGTTACGATCGGGCAACTAAAACACTTAGCTAGAGTTAGGGAAAGATTATAGTTACAGTTCCTAAGACGCAAATTTTAACTGCTCGATTCTGACACAAACTCTCATGAAAAGTCGTATTTGCACAACGTGACCATCAGACCTGGATGTAAATCTTTATGTCCGTTTGCCCATAAAGCTGGATCCCTAGTTCAAAATGACAGGTATGAATTACCACATCATAGCTATCCAAACACACAAAGAGAGTGTCTTTTATAATGTAATAAATTTGCAGTGCAAAACTGAAGTTCTTGCAGAGATGCAAGAGGGTTCATCAACAGATCAGCCAATTATGTGGTTTAATTGCAGTAGGGATATTGAAACTGCTGGTTCTCTTTCTCCTGAGGTTGAGCAGTTTGAAGCAGCACCCAGTGGGCCTCAGCTCAATGGTTCATCTAAAGACAGGGTTTGAAGTACGAGAGAGACATGAGCTCCCCAAAAATCATCATTAGAGAAATTTAGGGGGAGCTCTAAAGTATCGTAAATTTAGGTTCCTGAAATAAATAATAGTAAAGCACCTGTCAACATGCGTGGTTATTCGCTCATAAAGATTTCAGATAATTTATGTCTAACAAACACAATGCTGTCTATTCCTGCTGTGACCATCTGTGCTCAGAATTGTCATGGGATGCAACCTAGGTGTGGTCTGTTAAACAAAGTAACATAAACCATTATCTGTCCACTGTGTGTTATAGTATAGTATATACTTGTGCATGTAGGTGGACGCATTAATACATGTTCGTGCATGTGTACAGTACCCTCCCACCCACAATTTTATCACAACCCATCAAACAGCTGTTTAAGATATTTCACTCAAAATGAGACATGTCAACAGTCACAGTGGAGCTAGTCAGATAGTCAGAGGATTAACAAAGTCATTGGAATGTAAATCTTGTGGCAATCAATGATGCAGATGTTGAGCAATTTAATTGAATAAGTGAAAACCTTGACCTCCTGGTGATCATCAAAGTTGTTAGGATACATTTTCTGGGGACCACGAATATCTGAATAAAATTTCATCACAATACAAATCAAATCAAATCAAATTTTATTTATATAGCGCTATATCATAACAAAGTTATCTCATAGCACTTGTAAATATAGAGCAAGTCCAAGCAAACTCTATATCTACAGACCCAACAA
>JAVQJF010001185.1:0-41400 GCA_036023855.1 Gadopsis marmoratus
GTGTGTGTGTGTGTGTGAGAGAGAGAGACAGAGAGAGCTTACATTAATGACTCCTGGGCAGTTGGGGCCTATGAGGCGGGTGTTGCCCTGGCGCAGGAGCTTATGTTTCACTCTCACCATGTCCTGCTGGGGGATGCCCTCGGTGATGCACACCACCAGAGGGATCTCTGCGTCGATGGCCTCGATGATGGCTGCCGCCGCGAACGGTGGCGGTACATAAATCACGGTGGCATCTGCCCCTGTGCCCTCCTTTGCCTGAGGGGAGGAATAAAGACGTTGGTGGTGCATTCAAAATGGAAAGCTGTGAAATAGTGCCACCTAATGTTGCTTTGAAAATCATCTGTAGAAAGCGTCACAGTCCTTCACAGGATATTAGCAGCAAATCTGTCAGAGCGATACCACATATTTCACTGTTTGCTTTCAATATAACACCTTTTAAAAAGGGACGACCACAAAGGGATAAGGAGTCATACATACCTCCTTGACTGAATTGTAGACTGGCAGGCCGAGGTGCGTCTTACCACCCTTGCCGGGGGAAACCCCTCCAACTAATCGGGAGCCATAGTCAAGAGACTGCTGACTGTGAAACGTTCCCTACGAAGAAAGAGGAATCGGTGTGTATACGAGTGTGTAATGAAGTGGGGTACAGCCACTTCTGTCGTCTCAACCTTGAGGTATCATTACAGACAGAGTGGAAGGAGGAAATATGCTGCCATCCAGGATTAATCACCTGTGCTGCTGCGTAAAAGGGATAGATATGGAGGTGAGGCCCGGGTTCTCCTAGGGATGCAGCGACTGATAAATATATTCAATGAAAAGAAATCAAAATGTTCTTGACTATGAATAATGATGCGAGCTTAGTTTAATCTCCTTGCAGAACATTTGGAAAAAAAAACAAATCAAAAGCAGCTTTGGATATTCTCTAACACTGACTGTAAAATATCTCCCAAGAAAGAAAGTTTACACATGATATTTCACATGTTGTCACTCTCGTGTAGGCTATAGAGAATCTGTTGCCGCTGTGTTACCACAGTTGAAAGATTTTATTCCTGAGTAAGACATGCATGAAGTCGACTCATTTGCTTCAATCCGAACAGAAACGCATTCAATTCTGAATTTTACATTTCAGAAGCTTGATTTGTCGGGGGAAACGTGTCTATACCTCAGAAAATCCTCATGGGGAAAAAAAATTGTGCAAATGATTTTGTCATGATAATTTAAATGTCATTAGTGACACATATTGGCAATTTTGGTTCTTTGGTTTCTAACATACATCTGTTGGGTGTATGCTGTGCGTTTGGGGAGGTAAAGACCTTAATGATTTGGTGCAGCAGTAAGCACCAATGGATGTAAGCAACCACATAGACACTATGAATGTGCTTGTAAAACCTTTAAAGAAGGTTTGACATTATACAAAACTGATTTCTCTTTACTATATTAACACTATGACCTGACCAACACTGGAATCTTTTTTTTTTGTTTGTTTTTTTTTTTAAATCAGTCAGTATTAATTTTTTCAGAAACACATAATATAAACTAATATTTTTTATAAGGATGAGAAGAAACATTTTACAGTTTAAAAATAAATGTATTTGCTTATAAAGATTTTGGCATGTCTGTCCTGCAATTTCTTGTTACTTACTGGACTTATACGCCGATACCAATACATCTGCAACAAGCCAATACTGGCCTGGCCGATATATCTTTCTAGCTCTATATTAAAGCACATACTGTTAACCTTATATCTCACTAACCCAGCGGAGGGACAAATCAATGCAAACTCAGGCTGTGCGGGTAAACTTTGTTCAAACCCACAGCTTCCACATATCTTAGACATACACATTTTAATAATGTCTTGTGAAAAATGTAGTTTAGGGATTGAATATTTCACTCAGTGTAAACATCACATAGCTTCAATGAAGAGCTTTCACAAGGTGACGCATGCACACACACACACACACACACACACAATGTATGTATTAAGAGAGAGTGGATAAAGATGATTTTTCCAACCTTAAAGCTACTTAAGGTGGAAACTGGAAGTTACGAGGTTAGTACATGTAGGTAAAGAGACGGATATTGGTGTTCATATTCTCAGCCAACTGTTATTAATTGTGGTTCAGTGTTCGGTACAAAAATCACCATGAGGCCTCATTTGAAACGAATATAAACAAGATAAAGCAGCACTAGACACTATAACACCAGAGGAGTAGAGTTGGGAGGTAGAATGATGTGAGTGAACCTCAGTTGTACTTTCGCAGAAAATGAGGCAGTGCAAATTGATTTTGCACTGACCAAATCCTATCAGTCTGTAGTCAGTTAATTATTACTGAAGATGCTGAAACAATGTAGATAAAGTAGCCAAGGGCCATAACTACAAGTGCAAATAAATGACCTTCGTGTAAAAAAGTATAACTAGCCTATTAAGAGGAATTAGAAGCTATGAATCAGCATTTTTCCCCAAACTGTAATATGCTCCTTCACCCTGCTAACTTTGCTGTTTTCACCAGTCATTACTATCGCAAATGTTGGGACAATAAATTTGAAAAATTGCTTGCTTATCAAGCCAGAATGACACCACAATGTGCACTCAATAGCACTTGCTTCATTTCTCATCCTTTTCTAATTACCCAGAGTGTTCACTGGAACTATATTTAACAACCTTTTATTATGTTGAAGCGAAAATGGAGGATGAAAAATGGAATATGCATAAGGACAGCGGAGGGGGGGGGGAGATAAATCTGTAAAGTCCACGTTTCTGGCTTGTTGAACACACTTGCCAAGATTTTGATTCTCCTTGACTGGACACGGTTCAAAGTGAATCACCTAAGCTTTTTCATGCTCTTGAAAAATAACTGTAACGATCAACAATCTGCCACACAACGTTATTATTATGGACTACAACAATGACTAAGGGACGTGATAGCTGAAATAAAAACCGGCATGAACCTGATTTATGGGCCTTTAAGGCAAAGAATCAGCTTTCGAAATGATTACACCATAACAACAGTGAACTACATTACAACAGCATCAACTGATCCAAGGACAACTTTTCAGCATTTACGCAGATCATAAATTATATTACACATTTCTTCTCTCAGATCCAGTCTTGACTTTAATCTTAACACTTTGCCTGAATCTCTTTAAACTATACTTTATATTTATTTTATTCTTGAAATAATTTCACCTAGTACTGTAATTCTGTTTTTCTCAATTGTAATTCTACTAAAGCTACTTCTGTGTATATAAACAAAATGAACCTGACTTGAACTGACATAGTTTATGTAACCGAGTGAGCGCCTGGACCACAGGTACACCACGGTGGAAACCGATTGTGAAAATATTAACAAGTGAGGGAAATGATAAACTTTTATAATCCCCACTCTCTGATCTTACTCATACAGAAAGGCTTTAGACACACAAAGAATGAGGAATTTTGTGCGTTACTGAGGAAAAACTGAGATTTCACAACAACTTTACAGTACCCTAATCTGATGTGAAGCAATAATAAAAACATTTTAAAAAGTGTTGATGGTAACAAGTAGTCAATACAAACCTGCTTTCCTGTGAAACCTTGGCAGATGACCTTAGTGTTCTTGTTGATGTAGAGGTTATTTCTACTTCCTGTATAACAGTGCCGGACTCCACTCTGCTGCACTGAATGGAGAAAACGAGACAGGGGAGCAACACGGACTAAAATTAAATGTAAATACACAGGTCAGTATTATTCATGAAAACCTTATAGAATAGAAATCTTCCTATCCACTTGTTCACATTAAAAGGAACACAATAACTGTACTGTTAAATTTGTGTAAAACATTTTGTTGCATAAATGAATGTGTGCAAAAACATGAAGCTAAGCTGTCCTTAAACAACGGTTTGGAGGTGAAGAAAGGTCAACAGAGTGCAGTTCCTCTTAATGTTTTAACACTAAGTCTCTTTCTTATCACAGTGAATACTAAAAGATGAGAACAAAAAAGATCTGTCTGTTCCCTTTTCTTCAGCGAAATTATTCTTTGCACTTTCGAACTCGGACTGTTTTGGCAACATTCTCTGTGTGAACTGCTGAAGGAAATGTGACACGTGGAGAACACATTATGTCTGATCACACTGACTGATTGGAAGTGTTGTACTATAATTTACTACACTTCCTGAGTATGATAATGATAGCAATTTATTAAAAAAAAAAAAGATTTTTCCTAGCACATTTTGTATACCGTGAGCTAAAATTGCAGGGTAACTGCAGGTATTTAAAAGCATATTTTGGAAGTGGAGTAATAGTTCTTCACTAGAGGGTAATGCTGCAGTTCAATATTCTTTAAAACTGCATTAATCAGTACTTTGTACATTGCCACTGTATGAAATGACTACATGTAATGTCACAGCACCATAGGGACAGCCTTATAGAGAACTGTAACCCAGCACAGCAGTTTTTAAAACTCTTTTAGCTCAGTGTTTTGCTTTTCCAGTATGATTCAGTTCAGTCCCACAGCTCTTATCAACTCTGTGTCTAGCAGCTGCAAACAGCGGCTTTCAAATCCCTGGCTTAGACATTCTGTAATAAGAAGCAAGACACATTATTCAGGTCAAAGTGCAAGTGAGGAGGCCCTGTCAAGTTTAACATATACTGTGGGACAACTGAGAAGACAAATACTGGAGGGGTTATATGACAGGTACAACTAGCAACATGCTGCACAATACACAGACACTATGAGCTAGAGGCATGGAAACTGGTTTGATAGATGTTTCTGAATTGAACTTCAATAACAATGACCAGTTTTTTTTTTTTACTTGAGCCAGCACACAGTTGCTTTATTGTATATAAAGCTGTAATTACCATCTTATTGGCTTGAATGTCCACACAATATCTAATGACTTATTTAGTGCTGAAAAGATGAGTTGACTGATCCATTTGTCCATCGACAGAAATTTAATCAGCAGAAATGTTAATACTAAGGGTTTAAGTAAGTTTTTAAGCAAAAACGCCAAACATTTATGCTGGTTCCAGATTGTAAGGTATCATCCAGTGTCACGACTTTATGACATTTGGTACTTTATTAACCAACAATAAAAAACAAAACAAAAAAACATTAGCTGCAGCCTTAGATTTATCAAACAAGACTTCATTTAAATTTTGCTCCATAAACAGACTATACGACACTGTGAACTCCATGAATTAAAGGGGATGCTGACTGCTGCACCCCAACTGATTGCCACTCTTGAGTCTGAGGCACATATGTTCTGAGGAGGTTCAAAACTGCAAGAAAAAGACAGCAAACAGTGGCCTGCTGGTAACAAAGTAAATGATCAAATAACATTTAATCAACAAACCCAAGTTGACTATCAGAGATCCTCTGTATGGTTTGAAGCTAAATGACTTGTTTCAGAAGACTTGAATCAAAAGATTTCACAAAGAAGCATATTTTGGTTTTACCTATGGACAATGAAAACACAAGCTTTTCACTAGGCTAACATAAACCAGAGGTTTGACTGGCTGGACTTTAGTCCTAAATCGGTGCCTCAGTCAGAGAAAAACTTATCAAAGACACTGTGCAAAGTTCAGCTCCCACTGGAGCTCAATGTCCTAACAAAGTGACAGCTACGAAACCCAGCAATGCCAACTGTAGTCTTGTGCATCGTCTAAAGCAAACTTAGGTGTCAGCTCTCTCAAATGCTTCTATAGGTGTGCAGGCTGCGGACAGAGAGAATTAACACCTAATTTAGCGGCTTTCAATCGCTGCAGGGTGAAACCTAGATAAACATAAGCCACTCTAACAAAACAACTTGAGCAGAGTTAGGACACATTTAGCCATGAGGACACACAAGCTTAAAGGCCAACACTTGCTCTGGCCTGGGAGCAGGCTGGCAGGGGGTTCAAGTTAGATTTCAGTTGCACGTTAGCGAAAAGTTATCTAGTTAGCTGGCTGGCTAAGTGTCATTGAGTTATAATAACATAGGCGGTTAGCAGGCTAATGTGGCTAACTAGCCTAGAGGCTAACTGGCAGCCACCCAAGGGGAGCTTTGCTAGCCAGTGCAAGACCGTGGGAGGCTGCAAAGCTCAGCTAATGTACAGCACAGAGGCAATGAGCACACTTATATTACAGAAACTGTACTGACAAACATTTCAAGCGATTAAACCTATAATTTATTAAAATACTTACAAAGCAGCCTGGCAAACAACCTGCTGTGAGACATCTTCGGTCATTCACCAATGACACTCGAGGCTGAGGACCTATAGCTGACTACAAATATCCCCATAAAATCTGCACGTTTGAATGAGCTTGAAAACATGTTATTCTTTCATAAGGAACTCCGAGCATTCCGTATTTATTTATAAGTGACTGCCGGTGTATTTTGTCGTGAGCTGTGAATACAGTACGTGAGAAGGATAGCGGCATTAAAATCATTCCAGGCGAAATAGTAGGCTGTTGCAATTCACAATGAATTCTGGGTAGTGTAGTTATCTACAGCGTGCAGCAAGAAACCTTGCCAGCACATATATATATATTTCATATATATAATTTCACCCTGAATTGCCTTATAATTTTAATTCAAGATCCATTTAGGATTTCCAGAGCTTTCTATCACATGGGCTACTCTATATTCTAATGCAATATTTATTCAGTTGTCTATTTCCTTTCATTCTGAGATATTCCATTTTTTTTTTAAAATGTACAAGGAATTTGACTCCAGGTTTAAGTTGCTGGCAATGTTACAGACAGAAATAGACATACAGCTAAAAACTAGGACAACAAAGCTGAACAAAGATAGCTTAAAATAAGCTAAACTATTATAGGCAGCAATGACCAACAGCATACAATGTCTATACAAGTCAAGTGTTCCGTAGATTGTAAACAAATATTGCAAAAGAAAATATAGGTATTTTTACCTCAGAGATGTAATGAAACATTATACAAAGCTTATACATTAATCTGCATGAAAGACTGGCTCTTTGGTATTTGAGCAGTGTGTATGGGTGACGTTAACTGAAGAGTCGCTGTGTCTGTGTTGACTCTTCTTGTGAGCAGGTGGCAAGTTATGACATGTAATCATTGTGAATTTCACAAGAAAACAGGACTGTTTAGTTTAGTTGGCGATGTATGTTGTATAGAACTACAGTTGTTATATAAGAGTCAGTGCTTGATAGTACAGAAATTGTACAAAAGTAACTTGAAGGCATTTTTTTGCCTGTGGAGCATCCAGATAATGATCACTTGCCCTAAACTGTTCACGGTATGTTATCACATTATGCTGAGTAAAACCACTCATGTTACTACATTGCACATATTTAGATTGGAATATTATGTTGATTATGTATCTTTGTTTTTTTATCTCTGCACTATATAATAAACCCTGGTTGCCAGGCCTCGACAAATCTATATCATCTCACATTAGCCTTATATAATGTCTTACAGCCCAACCCTACATGGTATGGTCTGAGATACCAGTGACAAAAGTTTATATTCTCCCTGTCTGGGATGCAACATTTTAGAAAAATTCCTGTTACACTAATTAAAAAAGCCAAACAGGATGAACCACAATAATGCTGCTTTTGAGCACCCTTCAATATTTTGTAATTATGGGTGGTAACCAGATTTAAAATCCCTGTGAAGTGAAACCATGACTGTTAATATGGAACAGCAAAAAATTTTTTTATCAATAATACATTTATGATATGTTTAGAACAATAAACATTAAATACATGTGTGTAAATGTATTCTATTAACACTTTGCACAAACTGCTTTTGTAATTGGGTAAAATATACTGTATGTATATTTAACCTTTATTTACGTCTTTAAAATTACGACGTTGTCGATGAGCACTTGAAGTAGACAGACACCGCCTTCCTCACGCTGAGTTCAAGTTGTCCAATCAGGAGGCACCAACTCCTCCAACGCTGATTGGTCACACACTCCACCGTCACTGGGTCATTACGTGTATTCACGAAAACTCTAACGCATTTCTTCGATCGTTCCCAAGTTTCCACGGTGAGAGTTTACGTACCGGTGACAAGCTGCGCTCAGAAATGAACGCAATGACATGAACAAACCCCAGGAACTATACAAGTCAAACCTGCTACATTGGGCAATTCAAGATGGTTTTAGAAACTATTTCAAGGATAATAAAAGTCCAGCTCCCAGCCTACCTCAAGAAGCTTCCGCTTCCGGAGACGATCGGCGGATTTGCAAGGTTAACAGGTAACGAACTGCAGCTGTGTTGCACTTCTGTCATGTGAGGATGACTTCCCAACTCCTCGGGGACACTTTTAAGCGCATAGCTCTGTACGTTTAGCTAGTCTGCAGACTAAAACTCGCTCATAGTCGTGCCGTGGATGGCAGCGTCCTACAAAACAAAACAAAAAAAAAAAAACCCGTCTTACGTCCTCGTGTGCTGCTTTGCTCCAATAAACGTCTTCATCATCGTCTGACTTCGTTGTTCTCACGCTACTGTCCTCTGCTGTGTAAGTGCTGTGCTGTTAATCCCAGCAACTGGAAGTGCAATGCTGTGTTTGCCTCGAGCACAATCTTTAACCAGCTCAGTCTGTCGTGACAGCAGGTCGTGCACAGACAGGCATGACAGACCAGAACCAGAGGGCACACAGACTCCTCCATGATCATCGCCTTGCAACCTGGTTGGGCCACAAACGACCCCTGCGAATTGGAACATTTCCCACGTAATCAAATCGGTCAAAGCAGAGCTGCAGCAATGAATAGATGAGTTGATTTGCCTGAAATTCATTGACTTGTGGTTGGAAGTCATTTGTCCAAGTCAGGAAATGTGGCACATATGTAATGTTTTTGCAGGTATTCAAATGTGAGAATTTGCTGCTTTGCTGCTGGAAATTTAAACAGGGGGATTTGAAGATGTCTGTGAGAAATTGAGATGGACATGTTTCACCGTTTCCTGCTGTTTTTACAGACCAAATGGCAAACGTTGATATTCTGTTTTCAGCAGCAACGGAGAAGCTTCAGCAGGACGATTTGAATTCATTAAACACATATGTAGCTTCTAAAGTGGTGTCCTTACAAGATATATACATCTCCTTGTACTTCTTTTGAAACTGCAGTCCCTGCCAGGCTCCATGCACATCCTGAGCTGTTCATGGTCACACTATCACATGTGGCATCTCTTGCACCTAACTTGAGAACACAGAATTAGCCCCCAAAAAAAAGTCAGACAGCTGAACTAGCACTGTTACTGAAATGCTTTAGTGACAACTGACACGCTAGAATCACGTGAGTTAGTGCCTCTCAGAGAGGTCCGTGACGCCAAGTCTTCCTGTTATTGGCTTTTACGATGCTGCGAGATGTTGGCTGAAGTTAAAAACCTGTTTCGGAGGTTGTGCTTTCTGTCGTAAATTAGCAATTTTAGACAACCGGTGCAGCTTAGAAGGTGAAAGATGTATTAAATGCTCCTACGTATGAAGTATAAATCCTTTTTAAAGAGATTAAGGATTAGCACCATGCCATTAGGCATCAAAATCCTTGTGGTGAAAGTGTTTTAATTGCCATAAGACTATTATGAAAAGTTGCAGGAGCCGGACTCATAGCTAATAGTGAAATTACTCTGGCTAATCCTCACCGTGCTTCCCTTGTCTGGCCCCTCCATGTATGGTGGACAGTACGATGGGTTTTCCCAGAGCACTTTCCTTGACTCAGTGTGGAATTTCCCCTGATAGCTGCTCCAGCTGCTCCAGCAGATGCATTGTGTTGTCTCCGAGTCACCTGACTAGGATGAGGAAGAGAATAGAAGTAGGTGTAGCAGCGGTCACTCACCAGAATCGGTTTATAAAATAATGTATTTTCAAAATGGCCTTTAACTGCATTTGACATAAATGCTGTAACTTACAAAGTATATTTTAATGTCTCAGTAATGTTATCATATCATATAGTACATCATGGTATCAAGCTGATGCCAGATCTACTATTTCAGGCTTTTGAAAACATAAACAGTACTGGAGACAATATTTGGTTTTTCATTATTTGGGGATTGCTTGCTTTATGTTGACCATTGACATTTGAGGCTGTAGTCAATTTCAAAACCTAATAACTTCATGAGGAAATATATATTGGTAATAAAGCTCCAAAAAAACAACTGCAGCACTATTTGAAGCTATTTTCTGTCACGCCAAGCCTACTGGATGGCAACCAACCATGGATAAAGCGTAGTGGAAGCTATGTTTCTTACGTACACTGTACATATTTTTCTCCAGATAGATTTTAAAAAAAAAATGTTTTTTATTTATTTGACTCTTTCAAAAATCTGAATGAACTGTGGTGCGTCGAGATTGAAGTCTGCCAGAGTGGGGAAGACTGTAGAGCTGCAGCTAACTGTTATTTTCATTATTGGTTAATTTGTCAACTGTCAACTGCCCATCACAGTTTCCTAAAGCCTAAAGTGACGCAGTTGCTTTCATATGTCAGAGAAAAGCAGCAAATCCTCACATTAGAGGAGCTGGAAACGGTAAATATTTGGCATTTTCATCTTGGAATATGACTCAAACTATTAAACTAAAAATAGCTGCTAATCGTTTCAGCTCTATATTGATATGTCAGATTTTAGAGCTTCCAGTAATGCACATGATGCCCTATGACCAATGACCTTTTTTTTTTTTTTTTTTTAACCTACAGCCAACACTGCTTTAAGGAGTTCACATTCTACTTACATACATACCAGTGTTCATCGTCTTCCACTTATGTTTGCGTAATATTCACGTAATGTGTCTGTAGTGTCCGAGTGGCTCCGGTTGCTGCCTCTCCTGGGCATCCTGGCCTTGCTGGGCTATCTGACCATCCGCCCATTCCTGCCGAAGAAGAAGAAGCAGAGAGACAGCCTGATCAACCTGAAGATCCAGAAAGAGAACCCAAAAGTGGTCAACGAGATAGACATCGAGGACCTGAACAGTGCAAATGTGTGTTACTGTCGCTGCTGGCGCTCCAAAACCGTGAGTTGGCTGATTATTTTCAGTATGTGTATGGAGACATGCACTGGGCCTGAACTTTAGTGAGCTTAACTGGCATAGTTACTTCAATTTGTCAAGTTGACCTTAAAGTTTCACTTCTGGATAAGTGTGCGGATAACTGTATCTTGCTCATTAGTTAACATTAAGTTGTTTCCTGTTTCTAGTTTCCTGTTTGTGACAAGTCACACTTAAAGCACAATGAGCTAACTGGAGACAACGTGGGACCACTCATACTGAAAAAGAAGATACTGTAATCGACCACGGGTGGGAGTTTGGGAACGGTTTGTTTGTCTACTTTTATTTTTTTTCTTTTTTTCTTTTGCAAGACTCACCTTGGTGTCGTGTTAATGTTGGTCTTTCAGTGTCTTTATTTGAAGTGATCTAAACGCACCCAAAAGCACAAATTTCCACAGTCTCATTGTGTGAAAGTTGTAATTTAGGTCATTTGATGACATTGCGCAGTTGGAAAAGTTTAGTTTGTTTTGGGGGTTTTTTTTCTCTCAAAACATTCTTCATTGTTTAACAGAACAGCCTTAAATGACTGCAAATTCAATCTTTGTCACGTCTCAGTCTTTTTCAAATCGATTACAATTCATCATTGGGACCACTTTGAGGGGAAAACTTGAAACATAATTGCAGTGACTTTATGGTGATTTTCATTAATCTCAACTCATGAGGGTAAAGTTCCCAGTTAAAATGGTTGTTCAAATCAAATACTTAATACTAGTCCAACCTGTAATCAACATTTTGTTCTGTATGTCTTCACGTTGGACTTCACCTGGATTCTTTGGTGTTATTTAACAACCAAATACTAACATACTGTCCACACTTTCAGGATGTGAAATATTCTCTTATAAGTTATTGTGTGTATGGGAGGCTACTTTTTCCTTCTTCAAATGTATTTGTTCATAGCTTTTAAACATTTGAGTTTTTACACTTTCTATTCAGCTCCGTTGCCTACACACATTTCAAACCAGTGCACCATTGAGTAATATCCAGTTTTACAGTTTTAACCTCACTACCCTACTGAGGTTACACTGAGAATGTAACTTCCGCAGCATAGGATTATTGCTCTGTGCCGCGTTTGCTTGCTTCTGTATTGTCATAATGGCTGTATATATTTGCCTTCCTGCTGGAATATTTCCTCTTGAATTCATCAGCAATATTTTATACGTAAATGGCCCTTTGTTGTCAGATCTGTATTTTCATGATGATATCTATGAATGAGTGGGTTTATGAACCTTTTGTAAGAAATGGCTGGAATTTCTTCATTGTGCATTTGAAGTGTAATGTGAAAAGGAATATTAAGGATGTTTAACTCGACAGTTTTGGCAAACGGAACAGCTTCATTCCCTACTTTCACTATTATGATTGGGAAACACTTTTAGTAACCTTGAGTTGAATTTACTTTGAATGAATGACTAGGTAACTGAGTACATTACTTTATAATTGTATACTGTTTGTTTTCATTTTCAATTAAAACTTGCATTCAAGGTCATATTTCTACAGGAGTGCATTGTTTTAGATACTTTTGTCAATACAACATTAAAAAAAAAAGGCCACTAATGGCTTAAAATATTCTCTTGCTCATGTATTTTGTAAATTGAAAAAAGTAAGAACAAGACTAAGCCTCTAGTTGCTTGTGACTCTGACTTAATGCTAACGTTAGCATGCTAACATGTTCACAATGACAATGCTAGCAACAATGTTCACCAGCATAATCCCGCTTGTTAGCATGCCAACATTAGCTAATCAGCACTAAACACAGAGTACAGCCAAGGCTGATTGGAATGTCGTTTGTTTTTCAGGTATGTAGTCAAACGACACATTTAAAATTTCGCCTGATGATGGTGCTAGATGAAAAGTCAGGAGGTCACCAACATTATTACAGTTTATCCTGAAGTGAACATGTCTGCACTAAAATAAATCTGTTTTTGGGATATATGGTTACAATCATAACCAGAAATGTTTAGCTCACGGTGACGCTAGAGAAAAAGCCAGGGGATCAGCAAAGTGATTAGGTTTCATCTTCTGGGCACCAGGGATATCTTTACCAAACCTTCTGACAGTTAATCCAATGATTGTTGAGATATTTCAGCCTCCTACTGTCAGACCAACATGGCCATACCTATATCGATGAGGCTAGCGTAAGGTAGTGTATCCTGAATTAAGCACATTATAAAACCTATAGGTCAAATTATTTAAATATGTATAAGTAATAACTTAAGCTATATAACTACACCAAAGACACGGACAATTCTTGCTATGATTTGTCATTTATTGTTCAAAGAATATCTGGTATAAAACTAATGCTCAATTCTGCAAATGTATTATAAATAGTTGCTAATAATACACAAGAACCTTTTAAAATGTAAATAAATTCAAACAAATCAAAAACATAAGTTACACTGCATACTTATGTAAAATAGAAACTACATTCCTTCATAAACAATAAGAAGTGGGCTTACACGACTGTTTTGAATACGGACTTAATAGTTCTTTGTCGCATTGCAGCATTGTGTATAAACCAAAGCAAAATATTGCGGATTAGACCTGAGTTTTTGTAAACTACACCAACCCTTCTCATCACCAAAACACACAGCTAATACATATTTTGTTAAGACATAATGTAAAAATACAAACACCAAGAGGAAAAACGATTGTACTTAGTGCAAAACACCTAAAGACTTAAACGCGTGTCGCCTGTGTAGTCTAATTTAGAAGAGTGCTACTGTCAGTACATTCAATTAAATAGCCCTCCAAAAGAAACTGCTTATACGAAAATACAGTATTAACACTTTTCAAGTTAAAATACAGTAAATGGTTTACTTAAATGTAGTCATAAAAAATAATGGGCAAATAGTGGATTCAGTGAATGTGACGGGCAGGAACAATATCCACCTTTATAAAATTGTAAACCATATTCATGCCTCACACCAATATATCTGATTTAAATGCTCATTTGGGATCAGAAACTACTGTATATCAACTCATGTATACAGTTCAAAAGCATGGCCGTGCAGACATTGGGTCATTCATTTGGAGCCTGAGGCCGGTAAACCCCCTTAAGGCTATAAATACAGAGTGATTCATGTGGTCCTGCAGCATGGCAAACAATAGGAGCTGGCCGGCAAACCGAGAGACAAAAAGAGCCACTTGGTGGCTCAATTATCCAAGGTGTAAAAAGCACACTGGAAGTCTCTTAAAAATGTCCTTCATTATACTGGATGAAGACAGGCGATGTCAGAGTGTACTCTCATAGGTGACAGGAGTTTCATCGTCATCGTCACCTCCTGCTGCAGTGCCTAGGAAAGATGGAGGAGACAGAGGGAGAGAGAAGTCGCGAGAAAAGCTTCAGTGCAAGACTGATTACATGCTATTCAGTAAACAAACAAAACAAGAGCTAAAGACTAGTGTATAACCATGAGCTGTACTTTAGCACTGCAGTTAATCCAGTGTTCTTACACTAGCAGCAACAATGCAACTATTGTGTGGATGTAAAAGACATAAAGGCATGGATGAGAGGGTAAACAGAAGCACCATAAAGCTATGCAAATCCATATCTGACTGGACGCATCTATCACAAAGGTGAAGTAGGGAAAAGCTTTGCGGGAAAGGATTTTCACTACTCGAACACAACTACGATGTGCGGTTCGACAGGGGTGTTGAGCTGGGTTGAATTGTTGAATGTAGGACTTAACCTACCTAAGAAGAAAGCTGATAAATTGGGTTTGGCTCGCTCACCACAGGAGTTCTTTGGTTGATCTAGCAGGCGAGGTCCAGTGAGCCCTATGATGAGAGCTCCTACAGGTGCAGTGAGAAGGATGCCCAGCACAGCCACAGTCAGCACATCCATGCCATACTTCTGCAGCTGCATGTCGTCCTTCATCCTGGCCATGTCTAAAGCCGTGGAGCCTATAGCTGCCTGATGAAGAAAAGAACGCTACTGTTTTCTCTATACTCACTTCCAAATTTACCATCAACATGAGAGGACCCTTGAAATTAGAAAACATTTGAGTGTCTGTGTTTTTAATCTAAAGAAATGACTCACTGGAAAAACCCTAAACTCAGCACAAAGTAAAACTGTCAGAAACATGAATAGTGAATATACAGCTGGCAAATATTTCAGCACTGACTTACTTGCACTGTGGCTTTGGGCATCCAGGCTAGGGCTATGAACACCTTTTCCCTCACACTGAAGCCCGCGCACAACACACAGACAAAGGTGAAGAGGACTCGCACCAGCAGGGCAATGAGCAGAGTGGCTATACCCAGACCTAAACAAGTAGACAAGAGGCACAGATACAGAGGATGTTGCACTATATAACACAGTTACAAATATCTTATAACTGGGGGTTATGTGTGGTGCATGTACTCATACATCTTATATCATATTTCCTTGCACCTTGGAGTCATTTTATAGTATAAAATACAAGGAAATAAGGCTAAGGATCATTTAAATACTTTTTATATATTTAAATTTTAAGCACAGGGTCATTGGGCGTGTTCATGTAATTTCTGCAAATTACTGACCAGAAGCACATAATGCTAGCATAGCATAGCATAGAGGCACGTGGATAAGGGACTGAAGCCATATGAACACATTTTTAAAAAGACAAACAGCCTGCAGTCCAAGCGGGTACGGTTGAGGTTATAATAATAGCCACCACATCTGGTGCTCACATCTTGTTAAAAGCAGTACAGTTTTTAATGGTCCATGGAGATAGTTCAGGTGGATTTTTCCTTAAACTGTTTTAGTTCTTGACACACAAGAGTCCCAAATCACATATATACTATACACCATTTATACATACTGTATATCAGCACTACAAATATGTTCCTAGAGAACATGATGCTCTGACATCATGCCACAGGGAATTCTGTGTAGTGAAGACTTTCATTTTCGTAAAATATGAACTTATTTAATGTGTGTAGTTGTGCTTCAATTACAGCTACTTGCAGAACACCAAAATATGTTATTTTTGCCATTTGTTCTGGAAGAATTATGAGATTATTTATCTCTGATATGGGAACTTCTATGGAAACGCAGTATATCAGTGCTTACACAAACTCACACAAAGAGATAAGACTCTCCAGAGTTTTTTTTTGGCTATGCAAATGTATTTACATTCATAGAGCCCCATTTGAATCTCTCACAGTGATAACAGCCAACTCACTGTGTTATGTTAATGCTTGTGTGTATATGTGGGGTCATCTCACCAACTGTGTGTCCGTCCAACTCAGAGACTCGAATCTCAGCTCCTATTAGCCCAAAGAGAAGAGGCTGAAACACGTCCCACACCCACCCCACCACTTCCTCCACATGTGCCTTAAGACAAACAGAACACACAGAAATGTTTGCAGCAGTGTGGCCATGAAATTACTAATCTACTGATGAGATGAAGAACTTACTGTAAAGCCTAGTAGGTTAACTACTATGCTTCAGCAATTCATTAGGAAATATACTTTTCTGCCAAGTAAACCGTGTAAAAATTCAGCTCTAAAGAAGGATAATTGCAAATAGAGAGCTGGAAAATATGCTGTATGTACTGCAGATAAGTTATTACCTTTTCTGTCCCCCAGCCAAGACCAGCCAGGAATGCCAACACCAGGGTGCAGAGGCCTCCGGAGCCAGGAAACCCAGCTACGCCGCTGCCGAACACGGCAAAGACGGACAGACCCAGCACCAAGAAGGATCGCTTCATTACCATGTGTTTCTAGGTGAAAAAGACGGTCAATGATTAAATATAGAATATGTTAACGTAGTGAAATCTATTAGTACAAAACGCTCCATACAACACTCGTAAGGTGTCAGCAGATATTAGGTAGATGATATTTTATATATAGTTGTGATTAATCTATCAAATCTAATACAGTCATATCTGTTATGTAAGAAAATCATAAAGTCCTCAGAGTTTATCATTTTAGTGTGGAGCTTTTTTTCACAAGCATTTGTTGGCTCGTCCCACATTGTTGCATGTACAGGCGGTGGCGTCAAATGGTGTGAGGATGATTAAGTAGTAGTGAAGCCGGCTAGTATCTTGGTGATGGCTGTGAGGGCATGCCTACCTGGTCAACACTTGGAAAGTACTGGATGAGGAAGCCGAGAAGAATCCCAGCAAGCATCCCACCACCCACCTCCAGCACACCTCTCAGGAGGTTGTACCACGTGGAGCCTAGAAGGATCAGCAGAGAAAATATGCAATCAATAGAGGAGAATTAGCTGAAGCAGTTGTCCTAAAATTGTGTAGACAATGACAATTTGCATTATGCAGTTTAGTATAGCCCAAGTGAGGCTCTACATTGTGGTATACAATGAGCACAAAATGCACTGCGACTTGGCACAAAGAAATCCTAGCAGCACACTCACACCCTCTGCTGAGCTCTTGACAAACTACAGATAGAAGTTGCTTTTTTCATGTGCTTCTCAGTGTTGACCTTCACTGCAGTACACTGAACTTGCTGCTACTCCCCTGGAGATTAACGTGGTGTTGCATTTCAAAAAAAGAACATTGAATTCACTTCTTATTTTCCTTCACCTCTCCAACGCACACAAACACAAACCCGCACACACACAGGCGACCTGTGGCGAAGGCCATGCCCAAGCATGTGGTGAACCCTGTGATGGCAAGGATGTCGTCAAAGCTGCCTGCAGCCATGAGCAGGGTGGGGATGCCCTTCTCCACGCCGTAACCATCCTTCTGCAGCAGCAGCATGGAAGGAACCACCACTGCTGGCGACACAGCGCCCATCACAAAGCTGTGAAGGAGATGGAATGTTTATTCATTTAGGTACCCCTACAGAGATGTAACAAATAAATATTTGCCTTTGGAAAACTTTGGAAAGCCATTCCTGCAGCACGATATAACGTTTATACTCCAGCTTAGACGTGATACCAGGTCCTTTTAGTTACACTGTAACTAAGACTGTACAGTCTAACTTATGATTGTCAAAGTTCACCCTCACTCTGCCATCTGCTTCAGAGAAGTAAACTGTTCCTGTAACACACACTGCACATAATGGTTGTGTAATAATCATAACTGATTTTCTTTCTGTTAGGAAAATATAAGAAATGTTACAGAAAAAAGTATTTTATAAGTTCATTATAAGTTCATAGTGTGACTGAAGCCTTTTTTTCTATGGTTAGTTTTTTCATCTTCAAGAGCACTTGGATTTACTACATGTGAAACTGATGGAGCACTTGTTTTATAAGAATCCCCGGTTTGAGTCATTCTGGGGACCTTTGCCACATGTCACATCCCTGTCTTTCTGCCCACATTTTCTGTCTGTATCCTCACTGTCAGACTAGGAAAGAAATAGCAAAACATCACGTTTAAACTGATATGGAACATATTTTTGGTTCCTCCTGGTTTATGAAACAATGGAATAGGTTCCTAGACATACTGAAATGGTAATACAGAGCATGTTAGCAAATAGAACGTGGAGACAGAGAGGAAGAGTAAGTAGCATTGTTTTTACCCAAGGATGAAGCCCCACACCCAGGGCAAGCCCATGAGGAAGTGAGAGATCAGAGCTGTGGTGCAAGCCTCTATGGTGCAGGGTCCAGCTGCCACACGGGCACACACGGATTTTAGTTTCCTCAGAGCCTGACAACACAGACACGTACATCAGTCAAGAGTTGTTGTAATTAACAGTAATTAACTGACTTTTATACAAAGATAAAGAAAAGATTAATGAGTCATTAAGTGTAGCGATGATTAGGAGAACTGAATGATTAATTAACTGAAGCATCAGACATCTGACAGGACATGACACTGCTGCTAACCAATTAAGCAATTTTTCCAGCAAAAATACCAACTAATGAGCTGGTTACATCTTTGGGCTACTTTAGAAAGCTGGCTGACATTTGTCATTACTTTTGAGAATTTGTAGAATTAATGAACAAATGAGAATAGTTTCCCAGTAGGAGACAGTCCTACGCACAGAGATAAGATTAGTATACAATTATTATCTCTCTCTAAACATCTTCCGTGAGCAGATACTAAGCTCCAGTAGTGGAGTAGGTGACATACCGTGGGATCCAACCCCAGACCCGCTCTGGCCAGAATGACAGCCAGAGCGACGTTTCTCAGTGACGCGGACCATCTGAAGTCAATGTACACACCATCTGTTACAACTGGGATGTTTCTCAGCAGGAAACCCATCAGCAGCATACCTGCAACACAGCAGAGTGTGTGAGAGAGAGGAAAGACGATCCTTTAGGACTGTCTCTCACACAGATACACCAGAAGACTAAAGACCACCTGGTGCTTTTTGAACTCACAGTGCTCCTGATGGACACCTGAGACTCACTGTGGGACTGTGATCGCTGTTTTACAGCACTAATAATTCAGGTTTCAACAATATGCAAACCTTGTCTGAAACTCCACAAGTCATCTGCCAATTCTTATGTTCAAAACATGCAACATGACTGAGAATATTATAGTACACAATGTTACACTGCATTATTTAAAGCTGAATTTAAGCTTTATATGATAGATGTGTTCTGAAATTTTATTTATTTATTTATTTTTAAATCAAGGAAAGGCCAATGATGAATTGCAACAAGCGAAAAATACATAAGGAGCAGATACACAACAGGGTAAATCTGGACTCATCAGACCACATGACCTTGTTCTATAGCTCCAGAGTCCAATCTTTATGCTCCCTAGCAAATTGAGGCCTTGTTTTCCGATTAGCCTCACTGATAAGTGGTTTTCTTACCTATTTGCTTAGTTAAATCCAGGTGGCGACATTTTTTTGGGCCAGGCAGTGTATTTAAAACTGTTAATGTGTGCTGACAGAGGACTTCACTGTTAGCCTTCAGACAGACCACAATCTTCTGATGATGTTATACTGTTATATCATCATACAGAAAATATTTTCAAATACAGAAAAAGACACTGAATTGGTGAACATGAATAATCTTTTGAGAAAAACACAGAAAAATAAAATTTCGAGAGAAACAAAAGATCCAAATCTGTCTTAGTTGTACTTCAGTCTACTGTTTAATGTTATTTGCTAATAAGGAGTGGCTCCAGCTTCCTTTATCTTCATTTTTATCTTGATAGGGGTGCAGCTAGTGGCTTGTGATTTCCATTTCCAGATTCACAACACCAGGAATTCACATTATATTATATTTCAACCACAATGCCAGTTGCTAAAAAAAATACATTTATATTATCTTGTGTGCTGTCATTTATTCTAAGCCAGCACTGATGATGTAAACTAACACATTAGATGGCACCCATCCCACTGGGTAAACAGGGCTTACTCAACCAGAACCTAACCACCACTCACATCTCTTGTATTTTATAATTAGTGACATGCATATTCAAGCTAACAGGGCTATCATCATGTAGGCTAACAATACAACACACAGAAAGACTAAACAGAAAAAATACTATCAGAATCCACAGCACCGGCAGCTGCCTATATATGACTAAGAACAGAACTAGTGAGTAACATGACTGTACACTTAATCACGAACTCCATTTTGACCCTATGTTCTTTTATTTGGCAGTGACAAAAGTGAAATGAAGCAGCCAGTAAATTCATTTGTTATGTGTCACCAAACGAATACATGGCTTAAGGATGTGTAATGCGTATTATGTTAAGCTGTTGGAGGGGTGCATCGCCTGTAGATGATTCCTAAATGGAGAATATTTTGCAGTATTTCTGTTACAAGTTTTAGATTTGCTTCCACTGTGGTGCGTAAAAATCACAGTCCGATCTGAATCTCACTTGAAAAGCAGTTATTAAAAAGCTCCAATACTGACATTAATCAGCCATAGCAAATACTTCTTTGTACTGTACATACAGAATACTCAGTGTAGGGCCGTTACCCATTTGTAGGTATTATTGTTATAATTTGCGTCTCTTAGAAATACATGACTGTAAGAACTACAGTGGTAAATAATGATTCCATAGTTGAGTGTTTATGTAATCTGTCTAACTGTTGAATGAAAAGAAAATATGGCAGGCATCCCCCTTTTCAAATAAATAGTTTTAACACTGACACTGGAAGGTGATGTATTGTGTTAAATATCACCCTGGTGGAGGCTTCTGTGTAACTAAATATGAAAAACAGACTATAAACACCACAGCTAAAGCATAACCACTAAATCCTGAGCCTTACCAAGGAGCGGTGGGAACGGTGGAAGTTTGGGCAGATGGATGAGAGCCACCAACTTGCCACCGATGACTGCACAGATGAAGAGGATCGTGATGCCAAACAGGTTTCCCCCTGGAAGACATTCCTCCTCTGTGATAGACCACACCACTCCAAAGAGCACAGCTGCCAAAAGGACTGGAGAGGACACAGGAGATGGATGGATATTAGATTATTCATAATGTGATCATGAGTTTATAGGCGTTACAAATGAGTGGTGTGTTTCTTACATGATTTTTGTTGTGTTATAACAGGCAAACCTCTAAGAAATTCTATAAAATAGGGCTCATTGTTGAGTGACTGCCTATCTCTGTGAATGTGTTTTGTAATGTGAACATAAATTAAAGTATCAGTGTGTGTGTATATGTATATATTTATGTATCTACAACACTGCTGAATCTTTCAGATAGTTCAAGGTATACAAGACACAGATTTCCTGGGTAGGATCTCACTGAGCCAACTAGAGACCCCCCTGGCTTACCTTTAGTGATGAGAGAGGCCAGAAGGCCTCTTGGTGGACATGGGCAAAATCTGTGGAGCAAGGGGCAGCAGACCACTGGCGGGTCTGTGTTGGTGCCAGCATCCACCACAGGGTTTCGAGGAATAAAATAGGTGGTCTCCTCCGTGACATTTGGACTGGAGCAGCGCCGCACCACCACCTGGATCTGGTTCACACTTAGGTGCTGGAAAAGAAGGATCAGAATATGCACTGTAAAGGCAATACGTGATAAAATAAGTATTTCTGCTTTGCAACCTTAACTTTTATTACAGTTTTTTGATATGTTGTAACATATTGCTTCTTTAAATAGAACCAAGCACCAGATCTAAGGTGTCACACTGACACAAATATGAATGCCTTGCTTATGGAAAGATGAGAAAACCGGTAGGTGTCCCTGTAGCATCTTCAATTGCCAAACCCTCATTAAGTGGAGTGCCGTATTACTGTTCTGTGCAGATTACAAGCAACTGTTCTTGGCAAATATTAGAGTGAAGATATTAACTTGCCCTGCAAGTTGATAACTGAAACTCCCAGAACACCCTCTTAGTCATATTGCTCAGCTGGGTACATCTGGCTGCATTTTAACTAATTCTCACATTAGAATTACAGCAAGAAATGATGAACAAAGTATCCGAGGTGAACAGATAAGAATAAGAATACTAATAACAATAATAATAATATAACAGCACAGCAGACTAATGCGAGAGACAAGGAAGCAAAGCCACATCATTTATATGTAGCTACACATTTCTAATTTAGTAAGCATAAAATAAAAAAAAAACAAGAGCCAATATTTGTTGTCAGGCTTATAAATAGAACGTTTCAGTTTTGCCAATGCAGGAAAAACTAAAGATAACCAGATACTATACCTCCACGTGGTTTTCTGCAGGCAAACCAATTCTGTCCAGAAGTGGGCTGGGTGCTGGACTGGGTGCTGGACTGGGTGCTGGACTGGGCCCGACGTCCGGCCCCGGGGAACCAGGTTTGGGTTGAGAGTCCTCCATGGCAATTGGCTGCAGTGTAACGTTGCTACAAAGTAACTGAGCTGTAACTTATTACAATGGGCAAATACCGCGCTCTCCTCGTAATAGCGGTAGTTAAATCTACGTCATACACAAACGTTGAGTCGTTGGCATGAAACTACTACGATGTTTTTGACAGCGTCTTACGGCCACAGACGTCGGTTAATCCAACTGTGAACGGACAACTAACCGATGCTCACAGCTCGACCATGTGGCACACGAAGCTAGCGTTAGCTCCCGTACGTTGCTGCGGACGCTACGACAATGGAGTTGGTGAACTAGCGGCTGACAGCAGCAAACCTATCCCAACAGGCATTTGTAGCCATCTAGCTAAGCCAGCTCAGCCAGTGATAAAGGGCGGGTTGTAAAAGCTGCAGCGATTACCGAGCGGTCAGCGAAGAGGTGAATCCGCGCCCCGCGTTAAACCGTGGCCATGCGCCCATTATCGGACAGGAACCTGCGCTCATAGTAGCGGCCGTTAATACCCGACGCCTGAAACTCGTTTCCTCATTGTAGCTAAAATGTTGGGTCTGTCGTTTCACTTCTTTTTTGTTATTTTTAAAAACACGTGCGAGGCAACGTTAGGTTGGGAGATAGCACCGGGAATGTTTCACGTCACGGTCCATTAGCGTAACCTTCGACCTGACAGCGCGTGGACTAACTACACTCTCTCAGCGTTACATTAACGGGGCCACCGACAAAAACCACCGACTTAAAGCTCAAATTGACCCCCACTTTGACACATGTCGGGTCATTTGGCGGCGCGACGGGAGTCTTGTCCGTTATTGGATTCCGTGACAGCGCCTGGCTTCCTGCCAGCAGCTCCCGGTGAACTCCCCACTCACCGCGGTAGCTAGGCGACAGGCGACAGGCCGCTCCCGGGTCAGCTGACGGCGTCAGGTGACGGCGTTCCCCGCTTTTAAAGGAGAAAAAAAAAAAACCAAACGAAACAGCTCACCTCATATCGTTAACGTCGCTCGACAGCGGCAGATACACCAGCTGGGTATCAGGGGGATTAGCGAGCACCGCGCTCAGGGTGCGTGCGTGTGTGTGTTCGTGTATTTGTGTGGGTGATCACGCCAGTACACTGTAGTTAGTACGTTTATTATGATGCCAGTCAAGCATATTCATATTGTGACATTGCACACATTTGCAGCACAGATTTGAGTTGGAAAATTCAATTCAATTTTATTTACACAGCGCTGTGTCATAACAGAGTTATCTGCAGAATCAGTAAACATAACATGCTAAATCAAAACATGACATTTTTTGCATTATTTGGGGTTCGAGTATGAACATGATGAGCTTGACGCAGTCCTCTCACAGACTCCATCCTCCATCCATGATTTGCTCTGTCCCAGTCACATAGGCCGACTGTGAGGGAGCCAAGAAACATCACGTCACTGGGAAATAATTTCACTCCAAACCAGTTAACAGCAACTTTGTCAGCATTTAAAAACTATGGAATATTAAAAGGTTTACATTGGGGTTAATCATCCTAACACTTATGGATGTACCCTGGATTTTACAAGTACTGAGGTCCAAAGTAGCTCTCCACGCTCAAAAAGACCAAATATTAAACCTGTAAAATCTTTTGATTATTTGAAATTGTTAACATTTGGAAAAACTGTTAACTGTTTAATTATATCGCCTGAATTGTTTTTCCCATCATGATGATCTAAAGCATTTAGATTTAGTTTCGAAGCCTTCACTGCACTGCACTGCCAGCAATACAATTCTGGTGAGTCCTTTATTTGTTTTATTCTTTTATTGCCCTACAATCAGTTACATTTAAGTATATTGACTCTAAATGAATTCCGGAATCAACCTTTAAATATCCACCAGTATCCAGTTTTTAATGTCAACTCCCACAGCATTGCAAAACCTCTCAAATTTCTAGAACAAATATACAGAGTACATGGACCTCCTTGTCCTCAATGGTAGCTACTAGCCCTGCAAACACTGCCCGACTGTACCACATACGTGCATGACGTGGATCCGTCATCCACTCACCTCATCCGAGGCCAGGAATACGCACAGGAATGCCACCTCTTCGGCTGTGCACATTCTGCCAGTTCTCTGTCTTGCCATGAAATCTTTATACGCCTGAGGAACGAGAGAGAGATGAGTCACGGTTGTAGCATTCATCATCTTCAAAACACAGCCATCGGGAATTCTTCCTTGTGGAAACCAAGATAAAATGTTGCCGTCATATGACTTGTGCAGGTGTTCGTGTCAGATTAAGAATGGAGAAAGTGGCAGAATAAAGTCCACCAGACCTGTTCTGGGTCAGGTTGGGCCTGGATCCTTCCTCTCAGTGATGGAGTATCAACAGTACCTGAGACAAATTGCAGAACAACCATGACTTTCTTCTGAAACCTTCATTATAACAACATTGAATACAGACATTTAGACAGCCTTTGACTAACATTACTCCAGATAAAAGTCTGATGAGTTTGCACAGCAGTTATTCAGACTGGCTTTGAAGGGATGAACTCGAGGCTCGTACATCTTTGAAATGCAAAAACATGAAATGCACTCCAATCTTTCTCAAAACATCAGTTCAATTTGTTTTCAAGGACGTCTACAGTTATGTATTAAAATGCTGGTAAGCCCTGTAAAAATGACATGGACAAGGACAGTGGCGTGGTTTGTAGGTTCTGAGCTTACCGGGACAGACACAGTTACAGCGAATGCCTTGGTCAATGAAATCAGCCGCTATAGACTTGGTGAGCCCAATCACGGCAGCCTTGGAGGTACTATAGACACACCGGTTCACAACACCTGCGTCCAGGAAACACATGTCACTCACAGAGACACACACACACACACACACACACACGCGCAATGCAGTTATCTGAGGTAAGAGGATTACAATGAACATGGTCATACTTCAGCAACTTAATGTCCCTTTCATTGGGCAATCATCGACAGCGACAACATCGGAAGATCATTTACCTTTTATGCTTGATGCAACAGATGACATGTTAATAATGTTTCCTGACTTCTTTGCCAACATCTAGAATGACAAAATTAACCAAAAAGGTGGCATGTAAACAGAATATAACTGGTAAAAAATTAAGAGTCAAATTATGCAACAGTCTTAGGTCTTAATGAATGACTACAATAATGCTGTGAACAGAGCGAAAACTCCCCTTTGAGACAGTTTGATTAGTTTGATTGCGGCTAAAGCTGGATTAGTGATTGGGCAGTCACCGCCCATCATGCCACAGGCTCAGAGTAATACAGCTCCCAGCGGACAAAGGATGAGAACAAAATTAATGCACAGGTCAATCAATTTGCAACAGCACCTATTTAATTCTCTCAACAACAGGATAAATTGGGTTAAGCACTTGGTTAAGAGGTCAAAAGGTCACCTTAGGCAGGAAAGCCTTGCACATGAGGTACATGCTCCGGACGTTCACGTTCATTGTGAAGTCCCAGTCGGCCTCTTCACAGTCCAAGATGGAGCCGTGGTGCACAAACCTGCAGACATCAGTTGACCCGTGAACTCGGAAAGACTTGAACTCTGACTTCCTCCACCTGTTGTTCTACTGGAAATGTAAATCTTTAAAAACTGCTACCAAATATGAAGTTTTTTTTATTTTATTTTTAAAGTTACATAATTTTCTAAGGCATCTTCAGCCTATTATAATAAGTTATGAAAGAACAAGTCATCCACTGCAACAGTGTGGTTCATTGGTTCATGAGATTTCCGACAACAAAAAATAGAATATCAGCAGACTTATGCTCCAAGTAGAGTTGATCAGTAATACTACTCTGGTCATTCAGGACAACATCAACAATACAGGACATAGGGAAAACATACCCCGCAACGTTGAACAGCACATCTACATGGTCGTGTTCCTTGGCCAGGGCTTCTACTTGGTCCTTCTTAGTTACATCCAAGACCTTGGTCTTGATCCCTGTTGGTGAAGAGAAAAAGCGCAATGAGTATAATTACACCGATTTAGAAAACAATAAAAAACTACTAATACTAATAACTACTACAACTCTACACATTAATGTAAGGTCTCCACATCTGACTCAATTCCTTACATTAGCACATATTTTTTGGATGATTCTGACCGTTGCACATATTCTTTATACTGCAAACTTTTGCCTATTCCTTGGTTAATATTTTTGTTTTAATTTTCTGTTATGGTAAACTGAATATCTCTGGGTTTTAGACTGTTGGTCGAACAAAACAAGACATTTAAAGACGTCACCTTTGGCTCTAGAAAACTCTGACGGGCATTTTTCACACTTTTCTTTTTGACATTTTACAGACCACATGTTTAATCGAGTCGTAAAGAAAATAATAGGCAGTTGAATTGACAATGAGTAATTGTTGGTTGCAGCCCTAAAACGTGTTCAACAACTCTTGAATTTATATATCAAATGAATGTTGCTAAAAGAGGTTAGTAAATGATAACAAACATGGCTGCATCACACTGGTTGCCCAGCAGATGGCAGCCTCAGACCAGCAGAAATTAATCGTACCTTGAATGCCATCCAGCTCCTTCAGCTTCTCTCCATTGATGTCTGTTGCTGTGACTTTAGCTCCCTCCTTTGCAAATGCCTGCAGTTGAAAACATCTGGTCACTTGTTCCACAGTGTCTGCACATGTCATGTTGTAAAACCTTGCAGCCCAGTGTTCCCTTGTATATTGTATATTCTGTGCTGATCCTGTGATTCAAACAAATGTTTTAATTCTAAATTTGTTACGTAAGCTTTTGAAAAAACTAAAAGGGATGGGAACAGTGAGTGTACATTTGTGTTTGGGAACACCAAACACAAATGTACACACCCAGAAAGACATCAGTTGGAGGGAATGGTTGTGATGATGATGACCCAATCTTTACAAGCATGTGTGTGAGATTTTCAAGTGTTTTGCTATCTCTTTGGCAAGAATGTCACCAGAGGATTGTGCATGATGATTGTCCTGAGTCAGTGTTTGCATCATCGCAGTTATTTACACCACATGCAGAAAGAAACAGAAAGTCTATTCATGCAAGGTGAAAACCTTTATAGCTGAAAGCTTTTATAGTGGATTTCATCTTTTCCCACTTTTTAGTATAAAGGTGGGCTAAAACTAGGACTTAAGTAGGCATCTAAATATATGCACATTGTGTATGTTTCTGTAGCACAGTCATTTGGAGCAAGAAATGTTTTTGGATCGCCATTATTGTTGCAGTGCTGCACTTCTACCCCTTCAAATGGCTGCCACAGAAAATAAAACATATCACGGGCAACATTCAAATCTGCCGTTTGCATTACACAAATACCGGTTAAAATATGCAATGAAGTCGAAATATACAGTGCTTTGAGTTTGGACACCACAGGCTGTTAAATAAACAAGTTCCCTCTGTGATTTGGCAGGAAATAGATCAGCGAGAAGTTCTTATTAAAAGCTCATTACTATTGCTGCAGCACGTCCAATCCCCTGCGCGGCAGCTGATAACACAATCACTTTCCCGTCCAGACGACCCATAGTGCACCTTTCACCGCTGCTGCCATCAAAACAAAACAAGCAAACAAAGTGTATTGAACAGCAGATACATATATCAAAAAAAAAAAACAACAACTCCCGGCTAAGCATTCATTAGGTATTTACACATGTGTTTATGAAAGATTAATTCAGCTGTGAGTTTGCCGTAAAGAATGATAAATGCTCACAAAAGCATTTATTGATTCAAATACAGGACGTGTTGTGTAATTTAAAAAAAAAAAAAAAAACTGGCTTACGTGGGATATTTTTTCATAAACCTTTTATGCCTTTGATATATGTGAACGAACACTATGAGTATTATTAAAAAGAGCACAATGCTATAGGTAAAGTGAAGCCACCGATATGTATGAGCATGTGGAGCCCCCTGCAGACAGAAGGACACCAGTTTAAACACAGTCGTAAAACACATGGACACACGTGCTTAGTAGCGTGCCGACAGCAAGTGGTCATGAATAAAAAGGGCCACTGTATGTGTGTTTTTTACTCTCCCAAAAAGTCCCCGGCCTAAGATAATAATGGCGTCCGATGAGGAAGATGGAAAGGACAGCCACAACACACCACAACACTTGGAATATCTCCCAGAAAATAAGACGTCCATATACCAGGTTCATAAAAGGTTTTACATTTCCATTACATCGGTTTGAATTCATTATATTTATTTCTCGCAAAAACAACAAACACCGAGGCTGCGTGAGCCTTTCCCCGCGCGCCTGTAAACCTGGACAGACGTCCTCGATTTAGCGGTTCCTTTCAACGCGCCTCTCGCCACCTCCACACGGGAAAGGGCAGGTTGTAAGTCGCTGCAGCGACACGAACTGTGGCGCCCTTCACCGTGGAAGGTGTATACCGGTATATACTAGTCATAGGCTGCAAAGTCAAGTCCGAGCCTGGAAAAACTCGATTTAGAAACTCACCCGCTGCTCTGGTCCGACCGTCTGCTTGTACCGCTATTGGTTCCAGACCAGGAAGTGTGCTAGCGAATTATAATTTGAGAAGATGAAATTGAGAGCAAGAGAACGCGGTGTCTTCCTTGTACGTTTAGTTTATATATCTCCTGCAGGACAATGCATTTATTTAGCCACGTATAAGAGTTTTAAACCTACCTCTCTCTTTTTTCTTTTTTCTTTTTGCAAACAGTTGACTCTTCTTCGGGTGAAGTGTCCTGATAATAATTTATAACTGGAAATTGACCTTTGAGATCTGCGCAGAGTTCTTTGTTATTATCACTAAAGGTTTATGGTTTGTAAAGGGAACATTAAAATGTAGGTTAATAATTGACAATCATCAGTCCATTGTGCAATGAAATAATATGAAAAATCTAACTCCAGTGCATATCTGAAATTATGAGTTCATTCTTGACCTTGAAATTTGACTTTTTCCTGGTCTGGGGCTTTAAATTATACCACGTGATCTGCACTTGAGCTCAGCAGATGGAGTTTGACCAGTTGTCACAGAATACTTAAAGTGCTCATAATAAAAAATAAATTGTAAATGTGAGCATCTACATTTCCATGACATCTGGGCAAACTCCATGTGCTGACGAAGAGCATGTAATATGATCAAAAGCTCCAGATATTTAACAGTTTTGTCAACTGCCGTTTCCATGGTCAAGAATGAACTTTGAAACTCAGTGTCTCTCTCTATTTTTCATGCTGCGCCCAAGTGAGAGACATTATTTATAATTATAAATCAAATTTTCATTGCTTTTGGTGATTCAGTATGTCTTCTGCTATTTAAAACAAATCTTAGTACCAATGATTTTGCACCTGTGTCCTTCAAGTATGAACTGTTCGCGTATGCTTTCGCTACCCTGCGGTCGACCAGAAATGCTACAAAAGCGTGTGGATGTGACCCTTCCTTGAGATGTCAGTTTCTGGTTAACCGTAATGATAAACACTGACTGAAATATGTGACCTGTTGGCAAATTGCATGGGTCTGTTAAATGATGAAATGTCTATGAACAATTTTTGATTCGCCATAGTCTTGACCAGCCTAGCTGGACCAGCCTAGCTGCTATTCTTGAAAGAGGCCATGGGCAGAGTGAGGACACTATTATTTTCTTCATCACCACAGATAAGTGGACTGGGAGCCAGTCTGCTACACACCCACGGGGGTACACTTCAATCAGTGGGCAATAACATGCAAAGATAGAGTAAGTACGGAGCCAATTGCATCATTCTGGTCTCTGCAACTGGCCACTTGTTAATGATTCGTCTACCCAAATCTGTGTTACCTAATCTCAGGTTTATGCATTATATAATATACCTGCATGTATTTCATGAGTGATATACTGCATATCATTGGTTTATAAGGGATGCATGAGTTTCTCATCACTCATTGTTTTTAAGCAGCAAGAGATGAGGTGATGAAGACCCTTTAAAATATTTATTTTCATTTGTTAAAATTAATTGTATTGAAACAAATAAATAAAGCCATGTTTGGCACCTCCTTTTTCTGGTTGATGTATTAGCCTCAAGGAGGGCCAGCCTACACTTTCACTATTCAAAGCACTTGCAAGATCCTTTTGACTTGGAGTCTTTGTTTTGGAGTCCAGAGCTCAGCTATCCCAGGCCTTTTGAAAATCTCATGCATTTCTTCAAAGCAAATTATACTGATGGCCTCAAATTGCTACTGCCATAGTCATGAAAACGGCCAACTGAGCCGACTATAAGATGGAGTACAACGCCCTAGTAACCCTTGTCTCTGCTGCAGATAACAGTTATTAACGGCCATTTAATGAGGCGAAGTCATTCGAAGCGGGTGCGTTATCTGACACTTGATCTGCTGACTTACAATGACATAAAATCTGATAATGTTTGTTTCTAGTTTGTTTTTGTATGTTGAATGTAAATTATTTTTGTCCTTTATATCAGTTTGGGGAACTCCACTGGTTTTACACATAAAGGTCAGTTTACATGTTGTTGTGGCTCTGGTGGTGCTTTGTCAGTGAGAGAGTACAGAGGGATGCCCGGAGTACGCTTGAAACAAACTAGTTTGTACAAAGTCTTGTCTAAAGGCAAAAGTGTTCATGCCCGTTCTGAATGGCCACACTCGTGAAGGCAAGAAGCCTTCATGTGATAGAGAGGGACGAGATGCGTATAAATAGGGATAATGGCAATCAAATTTTTGCACTCAAAGGCTTTCACGGTGTTTGACACACTTTTACTTTGACTGTTTACAGTTCACGGTCTACACTTTTTCACCACACTGCCTTACAGTTTCACAATTGCTGCATAAAGAGGCTAACAGAACCCCACAAGCTGCAGGTGTGGAGTTTGAAAGGCAATGGCACTTACACTACCAGGCATGGATGGTCTAACAAAAAGATGCTATTGGTTGTTGTCACTCAAGGTTTACTTACTAGCTTTTTCCGGAGGTTTCAGCTACCCCTCACGGTCTTCAAGCTCACTATACTGATGAATATCATGAGATGCAGTTGAATATTCTGCGAAAAGCCAGCAAGTGGACAGTTAAGGATTTCTTTTGTCAGATTACTGTTTCTAAGAATAAACTTAGAAACACGCTCATGCCTTTAGTTGCATTACAGGAAACGTAGGAAGGGAAAGGACCCATGTTAGGGGCTAAAATCAGGATCTCTCTGCCTCTGGGGCATTGATTAATTAATTAATTGATTCATATTTTTTTTCCAACCTGTCTTGTGAGTCCCCCAACTTTATAGAAGCGCAAAAGTAAATTGCTCGAGTGCCCCTTTCACCCTGCTGCTGTCATCAGGGGTTATCTCGTCTTCAGCGGGGAGACTACAAATTTATAACAGACATCCTGGATTACAAACTGAAGGCATGGCGTTTTAAGGAGGTGGGCTTTGATTTTGACTGTTCTTTATGTCTCTTAGGGAAAGCAAAACAAAATCACAGGCGAACCCTTAACGAATCAGTGCATTTGTACAGAATCTGCACCAGATTGTAGCAAACCTTTAATGACATATTGATTGAGTTTTCCACCATAAGGCTGTATATCCATTTAATCCAAAACAATCCGTCAAGACGACGTATGAGATTTACATTATTTGTTTAAACCAAATGAGTCAATAAGTGTAGAGTCATCTTCAGTTTATACATCTAAACAATGGATCGATGGTCATTTGGTAAATACCTGATCCACCTGTTCCTGAGAATAAAGAAAAAGTCTGACCAAACACATTCCCTTGTGGGGAAACTAAAGAACTTTGCAGCAAATCTTAATAAAGAGCAGTAGGTAAGGGAATATGTTATATATGTATGAGTCCAGACTGGCCTCTGCTCAGAAGAAGCAGCTGCATTTGTCTGAAAGATGCAGCAGCCCAAGAGGGTGAATATACAGCTTTAATTGAAGGGGTTTAACAAAATATCACATAAACTGTGATATTTTCTGAATTACAGCCATTTTCATACAAAGTCCCTCATTTTCAGAGGCTCAAAAGTAATTGTACAAACTAACATAATTATAAATATAAGGATTATTTTTAATACTTGGTTGAAAATACTTTGCAGTCAATGACTGCGTGAAGTCTGGAACCCACGAACTTCATCAAATGCCAAGTTTCCTCCCTTGAGATGTTTTGCCAGGCTTTTACTGCAGCTGCCTTCAGTCTTGTCTTCAGTATGTAAAAAGCATGCTCTATTGGGTTGAGTTCAGGTGACTGACTTGGCCATTGAAGAATATTCAATTTATTTCCAAAAAAACAAACCCATCAGACAGATAGCAGAAACCTTAGGAGTGGCTAAATCAACTAGTTGGAACATTCTTAAAAAGAAAGAATGAACAGGCAGCAACACCAACAGGCCTGTGGTGACCTGTGGGCCAATGCTTATAAATATTAGCGTCTATCCTTGACTGAATTCCGTTTTACATGCGCAGCTACAGTGATTATGTTTGGGGTCCGAGTTCTGCCAAAAGACAGGTGACCTACACTCAAAACGGTACCTGAATGCATCCTGTGTAGATAACAGACATAGGACTGCTGCTGCTCTGCTAACATGCTGCTCCCGCTACGCCCCCTGTGCTGCCATGGTGTATGCTACAGCACAATTTAATGCACTGTGTTAACCATTGTATCATAGTGCTTGTGTTTTAGGTCACTTTTGCAAATAACTCGACACAAAAAATACACTGTTTGAAAAGGTGGTAAATATTTGGAAATTATGTTACAATTACTTGACTTATAAAAGCTTTTAAATTATAATAAATTATATTATGCATACTGAAATGTGCATCCACATTGCTATTTTGAGCTTTTATTGTTGCTATTTTGGCCTGTTTCACTTATATAAACATGAGACTTTCCATTTCAGATGTATTCAACTGTTAAAGGCTTTTAGAGAGAACATGTTATGTAAGAGGTAACATGGTTGATGGCTCAGTGTCTTGTCAAGGGACCCAGCAGCAGCAGCCTTGGACAGAAGACTGAAGACTGACTGCCATAGATTTGCTGGAAAATCCCATCAACAATTTCCAATCTGCCGGAGTTGGATTCTATCATTTCAGGAATGTGACAACAGTAAGTAAAGACTGATTGTTTGTAGTTCCAGAAATGCCACATAGCTGCTGTTTACGCACTAGTCTTATTTCAAGCAGTGCCTGGCCATTTGGAACGTGAGATATGTGGAATTTGATTCCAGCTGACATCACTTGGAAATATATCACCAGCTTTATAAAATAATCCCATCTGTTGTTCTTTGGCTTTAATTTCTTTGCTATTTTCCTCGCACTTCCATCTGACAAGCTGTATTCATACCAATGCTCATATCTGAAAGCTGAGAGACGAAGATTAGAGGCAGTGGACAGTCCAGAGGTCATTGAAGCAGGCCTGTTACTATGTAAATCCAATGAGTGGTTAGATGGAGAAAACAAATTAAAGCACTTTTCACTGTGCTTTAAATGTAAAGAAGTTAAAGGAAAGGTTTGACATTTCAGGAAATGCGCTGTTTTTGCTTTCATGCCAAGAGTGATAGAAACAGGTAGTTTGACTTTGGCCAAAGTTGAAATAAATCCACTTACCAGCACCTCTGAACATCACTAATTAACGTTATATCTCTTTTGTTTAATCAGCACTCAAATAAAAATGTAAAAATGACAATTTTTGGATTTACATGCTGCAAATACTTTTTTGGCAGACAGCAGCCAGTCGTAATGACTTCCCGGCAAGGCTGTCAATTTAAAAAAAGAAAGAAATTTGAATGAATTTTAACTAACACGTAATTTATTAAAATTATTCTAAACGCAACCCAAGATGCTTATCCTAAAATATGTTGTGGCTGTGGTCAAACCAAATTTACCTCACCATTCATTTCTAAGAGGGGCAAGATGGATTTGTTGCCATTTGCGAATTGACCCTGCCTTGTTACTTATCACATACTGAATGGGAGGCTGCGTCGCTACATTGAGTGCAGTTATAGTTATCTCGTCGATTGCTGTTATAGCCTGCTAACCATGCTAGTTCCTGCAGTTCATGCTAACATCCATGCCTGTGGTGCTTATACACTGAGAATTTTCCATTAGAACATTTATTAAAAAAGTGACCGCCCTCCTTCTCAGATCCTTGTCACCATGAGGTTGCCAGGCAACCAGCAGAGACGCTGCACAGAAGTGCTGGGTAGAAGAATAAACTGTTGATTTTAATGCACGGACACGAGACTGGTATCAATCATCTCATCTAGCTCTCGACAAGAAAGCAAATAAGCATATGTCCCAAAATATTGAACTATTCCTTTATTTCTCCAGTTGGTACATTGGGGGTAGAATACTGTGGCTGTAGATCTGGTAGCTTTTAGGTATGAATATATGTAACTGCAAAAGATATTCTCTCATCTTGATGGCACTTAACTGTAAGTTGAAGTTAAATTTACTCTTTGAGCCATTTGACTGCCTTGGTCTCTATCAATAACATTTCCTGGAGGGCTTTGTGGAAGATGCCAAAATAGCTGAGGCAGCTCCAGACGGCCACGGCAGGGGAGGAGAGGGTTTGACACGTGTTCAGTTGTGTGTCCCTTAATAATAATATTTGCATCTGAATCACTCAAGCTTGACAAATTTAGATTTTAAGTGAAAATAAAAAGCAGGTTTGTCTCATTCTTTGAAGGACGTGTGCACCCTCACAAAAAATACAAGAAATGGAAAAGTTCCAGAACAGCAGGGATGATCCACACACTTTAATGAAAAAAAATCAGTGTGCTCTACTCTAAGACATCAGTTCATCACACTGATTGTAATCACTCATACCTGTTGTGATTTATGTTGCTGTCATACCATGCGCAGCTCAAAATGTGTGAAATCAGAAATGGATCCTGTGCTTTATTTGGCACATTTCTTCAAGCAACATATCTTGCAGCGCAACAGAAATAAGAAGAACATGACCCTTTACCATCTATGAAAACCTAGATATTTGCCTCCAAGTGAAAATTAAGTTTCTGCTTTCAGGACTGCATAAATGTTATACGTTGTTAGTCTTTTGTTCTGTTTCCTGTTTTATTTTGAAAGTCAACTGGTCTTGTCTCTTTAGTTCCTGTCCTCATGTATTGATTAGCCACACCTTCACTGAAAACCCTGCACACCTGCAATTGTTATATGTCCTAAGGTGAGGGACAAACACTAAATGTTATATGACTAGAGCTTAGCTTCACCAGAAGAGACTAGAGCGCCCCCAGAAGCAATTTAAAAAACTGATAAATAACCATTAGCATTTCTAATGCTGCAATGAATGATACAAGAAATGCATAAAATGAAGCTGAAGTCTAATGTTTTATCATTGGTGATTTTCAGTGGTGTGCGTGCAGCTCTGCCGTGGTCAGTGCAGCCGGCTTCTGTCAATAATGTGTGTAACATGATTGATCTGCATGTGCAGGTTGTGTTTTATGTGTCACGGCTCATGGGCTGCTTTCACGTGCTGTTTTGTCAGCCGACGCCTAATTATTGGACTTGGTGTAAAATGGGCTCAGCGATCGCTCCATAGTGTCTCCTACTGGAGCGCACCGCCTGCCAGGCGATCCCCTCCTGCAGCTCTCAGGGGTTTTGATGATAGATACATCACCCCCAAGACTGAAGGTCTGATCTGACCATGGAATAATCTTATCTTTGAACTTTAATTAAATGCTTTATTCAAGCTATATGGTCTATCAGATGTGTTTTTTTGTTTGTTTGTATATGGGTTTTGTGCTCTATGCCAGAAAGACACACCAGCTTTGTGTAGTGAGAGCCTACACTTGCATTCTTCTGGTGTGTGTGTGTGTGTGTGTGTGTGTGTTTGCATGTTTGAGGCTGGGACAGGAATATCACCTGCAGTGGCAACAGGCTTTTTATTATCTAACAAAAACTGTAGTCATAAACCTTAAAATGTTTGCAGCTGTCTTTTAGTTCCGGTCATATTTCAGCCATTTGAGTTCCACAACATTCCAAATATGAAACGGCATCCTGCAGTAAATTATGTCATTCACGAACTAACCCCTTTAAGCACTGAGGTTCTGTATTGCGTCCTTGCTGATATGTGCACTGCTTATGAACATCCCCCTTTGATGTTCTAAAAGAATTTCTTCAATATTCCAGTCACTACCCACAGCTGGGCCTCTCCTCAGAGGAACAAAAGTCTCCTCTCGTCATACTGCCAACACTTGTATTATTAACGCTATAGGCAAGTCTGAATTATTTCAAGTCTAACTAGCTAATGAATGATCTTGACAATCACACTTTAAAGGCAGCACCCAGGGAGGGACAGCAGTCCAAATTTGGAAACCTTCCTGCGTAGCGATGCGGAGCTGGCAGACTAACCATTCCCCTCGGTTCTCCGAGCACAAGAAGAGAAAACTGAAACGGAGAAACTAGAAAGTTGACACTTCTTTGAATTGACTGCAAGGCCCCCAACACAACTAGCACCAGGTTCATGTAATATGCACGCTTTACTATTCAAGAATATTTCCTTGTAGCTACTGAATAAACATAGTTTGGGGCCAGTTGACCTTGGCATAATGACTCTGTTCAAAACAATTTTCCCATGTTATCAACATGCTATTTCATCATGTTGGGCAAAGCAAAGATAGCACCCTCTAATGGGAAATGAGTAAAAAGCCATACTGTATGATGATACAGTTTATTGTCCTGTTCCGTATTTAGCTGAACTGAGGCTTCACAGTAAGTTGTATGTAGTATATACTCTGTATGTAGAACGCTGATGCTAAAGTGTATCATATACTGTAGGTACTTATGCATACTGTATACACAGGTATGTATGTATCAGGATTATCAATTATATTTGATTTATTTATTCAATCATTTTTGTTCTCCCTGTAGATAACAGTCCAGTGGAGTATTTTCCAGTATGTTAAAGCTGCATTCGCTGATTTATTGCCCGTGCAGAAAGATTTAAAACAAGCAGATGAACACGCAGCTGCCACCATATCACAAGCTTATTATGTTGCCTAGAAAATTATCCAGAAGACACAGGGACGCATGTTTCTGTGCACCATGACACCTGAATTCTTCTTTTGTTTTGTTTTCTCAGCTCTGGTTCAGGCTTCAACAACTCTAGAGAAAAAAAGTGTATTTGCTAAAGTCTGCTAGATGCTCAGTGATATTCCTCAGACACGCTGTAAAGTTGTCTGTCTGCTTCAAGTTCCTGCTTGAATCTACAGCTCTACTAAATCTAAAATCTGCACCAAACCTTTTTTGTTTTCCATATTATGAACCTATGATTGAAAGGCAGATACAATTAGAATATACTGTAGAGGTTGACTCATTATCAAAACGCAAACAAAATGTTAAAAGGAGAAATGAGCTCGACATTTCTGTGTTACTGTCATTTTGGATGTCGTCAAATATTGACTCAGTTGAGAGAGGTTTTTAAGTTTGACTGGGGTTTTGAACTGATATGGAAGTGTGGAAGGCAATAGAACAAAGTCCCAAAGCACTGCAAACACAGCATGTCAACAGGTGCCCTTTTTAAATGCCTTTGTGTGCACTGGAAGAAATAGTGGAAGAAAATGACATAAAGATGGACAGATGGAAACAAAGTAGTCCATGTAATGCAGTAATGAGTCAACCATCCAACTCACCCGCTGAATGCTCAGAAGGAGGTCAATGGCAAATAGAGATGTGGCTTCTGTTTCCATGTCAGCGGTGGCAGTTGTTCCTGCAAAAGCTATGAACTGTAGACAAAAAAGACATGCCAGGAACAATGTAGCAACCTGTCAAATATGTCAAAGGCCACTTATCACACTACGTACAGTATTGCATACAGTATGAATTTGCGCTTAAGTACCACCATAGGGGCTGCCTTGAAACCAAATGTCAGCTGGCTAGTCTATCGATTGAGTCTTCAAACCAGAAGGTGTCACAGGTAAAGAGCTGCCTGCTGTCAGACATCCAGGAGAGTTCAAGTGATGAATGTAGATATTGGAAAGCAGAGACTCTGATTTTACTCTGAACAGGGCCCAGTCTGAATGACGTGCTAAAGAAGAAGGGTGGGCACACCCTTTGTTCACTTTATTTTTCATCCCTCTCAAGGAGACAAAGGTGTGATGGTGATCTTGTAGAACAAGCACCAAAGACGTTTGCAGTGAAAGAAGAATAATTAATTTTTATGGAAGCTAAGCCGCAGCCTTCAAACCAGTTAATTCTGCTGTAGTTGTTGTCTACACAGAAGGAGTAAGTGTTTGTGTTGGAGACCAGGCAGGCAGTGTGTGTCATCCCTACCAAGTAATCTAGAGAGAATGATACGGCCGAGTGCTGATACTGAAAGACATGTGCTGGCAGCTCAATGAGATTTTTTCCAATTTCTTGCTTTTTCTGCTGTTAAGTACAAGGAATAATTTAATCAAATATACAATTACTGCAAGTATTTTCTCATAGCACCATATTGGTGCTGACTTGTCAGAAATATGCTAAAATGTTATTAACTCAGAAATGTTTGGGGAAGAAATATTTGTAATCTTGTGGCACAGATCTTCAAGCCATTTGACTAAGCACCATTTTTGTCCAGTCACTAACATGTTGGGTGTTGTTTCTCAGATAGAAAGGAGACGTACACAGTTTTCCGTCCTTCAATCACACATTGATCCAATTGAATTCTGTGCAGAAGGATCTCATATTATAATTACTAAAGCAAGATGGCAGCAGTGAAGCCTGGGAACAAGAGAACACAGAATATATATCTATTATCATGGAGTACAACTTGTCCCAGAAGAGCCTGACATGCCTACAGTCCCCGGCACACAGAACCAATGAGACCAGCAGAACCCATTGTTAAGTTTGTGGACTTGATGCATAACATAGCTAGGTCAGCACTATTCTTGAAAGGCTTTGGGATAAAACAGTGTCCTAGTTAACATGGCCCCAAGTAGTCTTAACTGTGAGTTGCTAACTTAGGTGAGAGGATCCCCCTCAGTCAAAACAAACTTAGCAGTTGAAACTCTTTCAATATGAAGTAAGCAAGGAAAATGTTGGTGATACTGACGGTAATATTTTCAAGCACTGGCCCCACGGGTCACCAAGGCCCTATATTTGGTGACATCTTTGGTGGCCGAAAGGTAAAATTATGTAAAAACAATCTAGAAAAGAAAATTTAATGCAACTTTGAACACAGTCTTCTTAATTGTGACACTTCAGTAAATGAAGACACTATGTAACATCAGCAATCCACTCCCAGACACGAGTAAACACTCTCATACACATTCCACGCAGCAGTCTCTGCAGCTCCAGGAGGGCAAAACAACACATCCTCAGCTTATTGGTAACCAGCTCATGGATCAGTGCTCTTACTTCTACCCCACTCCTTCAACACTCCCACGACTCAGACAGAAAATGGAAGCGCTTGCATTATCTTAGCCATCAGCCCGACTCCTTCTACGATTTATTTTAAACACTCCATGTGCCTCACCTCACCACCCCTCATTGCCTCCTCGTCGGCACCCCTGGGCACTGCCACTTCCTCTCCTTCACCTTCACCAGCGACGCCAAGTACAATTTGCACCACGAGCCCTGCTGCTAATGAAGACGTCACAAAGAGAGAGCGGCTCTCTTTTGCTCGGACAGGCGAGACCGATAGGGTGAGCAAGGTCAAGTCAAGCAAGTTTGCCTCTGCCCGGAAACGACATGGATGCAAACTTGCTCTCAAACTCACACTTGAGCAAATCCATAGCGAAGCAATAGAGTACCTTGAATTTCATGAATAAGGGTTTGATTCACTAACCTCGCTCCTAAAACTGTTAGAGGAAATAAGGGAAGAGGTGGAGGAGCCGCTGTTGTTCTTTTATTAAAGTCATGCTGTGCCTAATCTACTACAGACAACTTTTATCACTGACTTTTTTGATGACATTGCAGACCTATCATTTGGATTGATTTAGACTGTAAAGTTGTTGTTGATAACCCCCAAGGACAGAATTGTGCCAAAACTCTCCCCTGCATTCTGTATAATGCTGGACTGACTCAGCACATGGCACTGTAAATGGCATCACTATGGATTTCATTATTATCAAAAGGTCTTAAAATCTCTATGATTGAAGCTAGTTACTTTCACATCATCGTGTGTGTGTGTGTGTGTGTGTGACTATCACACTGATTTTAAACATCGTAAAGTATAGTTACAAAACACCAGTCAATATTTAGTGCAATTTTTTTCTACCTCAGCTGCCTTTTTTTCAATGACCTTGTCATTAATTTCAGTTCCCAAATCACACGTATTGATACACCTATGAGGGTTCAAACAATTTCTGCTAAAAAAAAAAGCCTTTCACAAATAAACACCAGCCATTCAATATCTTTACCGTTTATCCATAAAGGGTCGTAATGCTCACAGTCACACCTACAGGCAATTTAGAATAAACTAACTTCAAATTTTTGGATTGCAGGAGGAAGTGTAAGACATTAAAATCGCATATTCATTGATAAAGCATAATAATAATTGTACCTTATTCACCGTTGATCAACTGATAGGCCCATTTCAAACCTACCAGTTCCGAGTAAAATCACTGAAAACTTCTAACAGCTGTTTTCCAGCCAGTCCAGTTTGTGTACTTATCACTAAACAAGTCCATCAATCAAACACCGTTCAACAAAATTACTTAATGCCAAACAAAGAAAGAAACAAGCTTTACAAACATTATTGATTCAAACAAACCTTTTATTCATTCATTCATTCATTCATTCATTAACCAGACTGCTTATCCCGAAGGGTCGCAGGGGGGGCTGGAGCCAATCCCAGCTAACATTGGGCGAGAGGCAGGGAAACTAAGAGTGTGTCCCCTAAA
>JAVQJF010001198.1:0-40728 GCA_036023855.1 Gadopsis marmoratus
AGGGGGGGGGGGGGGTAATGGGGGATATTGTGGCCTTTCAGTGCCACAAGAGAAATTATTGACCTTCCTAAGTCTCTCTTTGGTATTAACAAAGGGATGCCTTCTGTATGCCAGAAAACCCCTTAGTTACAGTATTTCTTCTCAAGTGAAGGGATACAAAATGTAAAATAGGTGATGATGAGGATAAAGACAGAGGTGGTAGACCCTAATAAAGAGCTCGCTCAGTGATTTGCTTCTGTTATCTAGTGGTCTAAATTCATTTTGTGGAAGGTGATGGAAAGTGTAAACTGGCCCAGAAAGAAACCCTGCAACATATATAGTAAAGCTCAGGTCTGTACCTTTCCTGTCTCCTGTTCCTTTTTTCCTACGTTGCTATTCATTTCACTCAAATGCATGCCTCCAGGCCTGTTTTTCATTTGGATTAAAAAGATGCATGGTGTCCCTCATTCAACTATTCTGTTGTTTGTTTTATAATTTACGTGCGCCGTCTAGAAGATGTGAACCTTCAGGGATTATCATATAGTATATTTGCAAAATCACTGAGAAATGAGCATAGTTTAACATGAGTGACTGACCATTCACATTTGACATATGAATGGGAAGTGTGAAGTTGACAGCTGTCAGTTATGACCTCAGAGGCATTCAGGCATTGCAGTGCTGTAGTGGTCTTAGGTGGAAATGACTTAACTGTGACTTCATCAATCTGAGTCTGACGAGGGACCTTTGTCACATGTCACCCTCTTCCTTCTCTCCCTTTGTTTCTTGTTTCTCTCTACTATCAAATATCTATATTATATATCTATATAACTAGACAGAGAGGCTACAGCCATCTTCTCTGTGTGGTACTCGGGCACAGTTGTTCTTGGCGCTAAATGCTAACATCAGTATGCAGATGCTGAGCGAGCCTAATGTTTACCATGGACACGGTTTTAGTTTAGAGTGTTTGCATGGCAGAATTTGCTAATTAGCACTAAACACAGTACAGCTGAGGCTGATGGGAATGTCATTATTTCTGTAGGTATTTGGTCATTTAATTAATAATTTGACCTGATGATGACGCTACATGAAAAGTTATGGGATTATCAAAGATTACTGTGTGTGCACTAACTGTCATGGCAATTCATCCAATAGTTGATCGACAGACTGACGCCCACCCCAAAGCCTTACCGCTAGCATGGCTAAAAAGCTAGTAAAGGAATCTTTAAAAAATTAGAGGCACCTGCAAAATGATAGCACAGTTTGAAAAAGTCATCAAACTGTCTGAGCAGACAGATTACTTCATTTCAATTGGCGAGTTCCCTGCTGGCCTACCTGCTTCTCCCATCATATTTACTTTTTCCCTCTTCCGCCTCCTCCCATCTCATCCTCCTTTTTGTTTGCTAATTTATACACCTTTGTCTTGCATAGGTTATCGTGTTCGTTTGGGCTCCAGCACAGACAAAAAAGACACTGGCCGTCTCCACGTGGACTTCGCCCAGGCCAGAGACGACCTCTATGAGTGGGAGTGTCACCAGCGCATGTTGGCCAGAGAGGAGAGGCACCGGCGCAAGATGGAGGAGGATCGCCTCCGGCCGCCCTCCCCTCCTCCCATCGTCCATTACTCTGAGCACGAGTGCAGCCAGCTGGGAGACAAGATCAAAGGTTGGTAGACATGGCAAAATAAAAAAGATGCGTAATAAAATACAACTGAGTGGTGTATGTGCATGATATGATGGCACAAACATGAGAAGCAGAACTGGGTAAAGAATTAAAACCTTGACACGTGTGGAAGAAATGTACGTTCTTTAATCAACAGAAGGGCATTTACAAATCACATCGTTAATAAGCAAACACATCTAAAATGGTTCCAAGCGAAAACTGACACGGTAAGGAATAAGGGAACAGAGTTTTTCTGTATGTGTGTGCCTGCCCAGTTGTGTGCTTGCAGCGGGCAACCAATGCAAGCCAAGGCATTACAGGAACAGTCCTAAACTGCAGCTGGCAAAACTGACAAAGCAGGTCTCAGATGTTTTAACAAATTCAGGGAATTTGTTTTCAAAAGACGTTACACAAAGGCTGTTAAACACGGTATATCACTTTACTCTCGCCTCAGCACATGCTGCTCTCTCTTATCTTGTCCTTTCCTCTCCTCTCTGCTCTCTGTGTTCTTCTCTGCTCATCCTTTCGATTTTCTCTCCTTTCCTCCTCTTCTCAGCTTTCCGTCGAGTTTCTGGCTGAATAAACTTGTTTCACTAATGAGCAATGACACTTCCAGGTCTCAGTCACAGTTGCCTGATAACAAAATGGCTGTGACTTTCTGCCTCTCTACCATCTGCGTGTCTTTTTCAGCTCTTCCTTGCTTGGCCCTGATGTAAAGGCTGCGGTTGTGAAAACACACATCCCGGCTGTTTGCTGCCGATTTAGGTTTACTCTTTCCTGAATCTTCCACCCAGAGGGAAAAATTGTTTTTGCCCTTTTCAGCGCCAGTTATATTCCTGTACTCCAAACCTTGTCCTTTTGATGACAAGAAGCTCGCAGAGGAGCGCTTTACCCACACTCTCTAAATGGGTTTCATCCCCTCTTTTCACTTCTTTCTCCATGTCCCGCAGGTGTCATTGAGATCTGTGAAATTGTTCTTACCAAGTGTATGATAGTTTGTCATATGTACAGTTCTCTTTTTTTCCTTTCATCCAATAGCTCATATGTCTTTTTGTTCTCCTGTCCTTGTCCTCTTCACTTTACTGTGGTGTTATTTTTCATATTTTTTCAGCGTCACCTTGCTCACATTAACCCTGACTTTGCTTTGTCTACTTTCACTCAACATAATGGAAATTCCTTGCTATTATATTTATTTACGTTGCCTGTATTTACTTTAATACTATTCATTTATGTTATCTACCAGAAAGCAGGACTCTTTAGTCACAATTTACAGCCTTGTCTCACATGGTTTGTGATTATGATTATATGGTTCACTTTTACAGGGGTTTGTAATCTTTTATTTGGCTTGCCAGCTGTAGCTTTCACCCCTTTAAGGATCCTTGGGATTAAACCTGACAATTCCCTTCTGTGTCCCCTCACCCCCTGGCCAGACGACGGCAAGTTTGCTGAAGCAGTGCGTGTGCTCTTGACCTGGTTGGAACGAGGTGAAGTCAACCGCAGGAACGCCAACAACTTCTACTCCATGATCCAGTCCTCCAACGGCCACATCCGCCGGCTGACAAGCGAGAAGAGTCAGCATGAGAAGGAGATGGAAGAGGCCAAAGACAAGTTCAAGACCGCTCTTGCCGGCATAGTGGCTCAATGTGAGTCTTATGTTCAATAAGATAATCACACACACTACAGACTTGGATGTACTGTATATACTTTAAGTGTACAACGGTGTATAATTTTTTTTGTATTAAGGTCAAAGATAAGCTCAGGATCACTCATGCTGAGCGAGGGAGAGTAACTCATTTAAAATGTACTACTAGAAAATATTTGTTGTGCAGTATGTGTACTGGAGGAGGATATCCATGCTTGGCCAAGTCTCTGATTCAGTGTAAGTTTTCTGATCATAAGACTAGACACACAACATAGACATACTGTAGGGTGGAGGGCAATATACAGCCAGAGACTCACAATTGAAGACAAAATCCAAGTCAAGACTTTTTGTGCCTGCCAATGCTGCAAATAAGTAAGTATAATATTGTTCACAACCCCTCATTAGTTCTCACACGATGCACAGAGCATGTTTGCACAGTATTGTAAATCGCTATGGAATGCACATTGTGGACATAAAGGTTATTGAGTTTATATAATTTGGGCAGGATGGCTTAAAGGTAAGTTTCTTTCCTGACAGGCATTCAGTGCCGAGATACAAATACCTGAAACATTGAAGGAAACAAATACTGGTACCAGTGACTGCAGTGGAATATTATTCAAGTTGCCTTCAGATGAAAGTAGTAAACAGCTTAACACATTAATTGCATGTTTAGAGTGAATGCCAAACATATGCAGTAAACGCTGCAATGCTTAGGTCATTTCAGTGTGCTGCTCCTGCAAACCTTTGACTGTGCAGCTGCTGGTTTACACCACCGCCTGTGGCACTTTGTCTGCGCATATCTCACCACATGCATGTTAAATAGAATGTAAACATCCTTTAACGCAAAGTGAATTCCCCATTTTTTATTGTGTATTAGGTAAATAGTACATGTAGAAGACATAGAACATGTATGTGGGTGTGTGAGTGTTTGTATAAACCACACAGAGAGAGGCAGACTTGTTGTCTTTGTATTAGATATCCTCCCATCATTTCAGCCCATACAAACACATTCCTATTCATGACTTTGCCTTCCTCTTGGTGCGTTGTTGGTCATATTAATGATAACGCAGAGACTGGCCTCCTGTGAGGAGGTTTTACAAGTTGCACTTGGGAATAACCCTCTGCCCATACCAAATAAATTCAGCCTTTCTATGCTTTTAGTTGCCATCCACACAGATCTGTCTCAGATGGGAATATGTCACGTTAAAGGTCAGTTCACCTTATTCACAAACAAAAAACATATTGGCACTTAATCCCTAGTGGTGTCTAGCCATGCAGTTAGTTTTCATTTCATGTGCCCAGGTTTTGAGATATTGGCTTCTCAATCTTCTGCTGTGGCACTAATACATGGAGGGGCAGAGAATTTCATTTGTGGTGCTCAAAGCATTGAAGAAGAAGAATTTCAAAGACTCAAAAATCTCTCGCCTTTCCTGAAACAATACCCCTTTTCTAAAGATAATCCACAGACCTCACTGTGAACAGTTTCTATTTGAACCACTTTCTACCATATTAAAACCAAATAGAATACAACAGACATACTGTAGAGTGGAGGGCAATATTCAGCCATATATGTACTGTTAAGTTCACAGGCCTCAAAGTCTGTCCGTACCTTCTCTGACTTCACCATCGATCTGCTCCATCAAATTACAGGATGCTGGGAAGATGCTATAGATGCTATTGATTCTTTACTGTTCTCTCTCACCACTCTGCAATCGCACACACACATTCATATTGATGCCCCCCACCCCACCCCCGCAAGTGGCGATCCCTTCTGTAGAGCAATGCCACTAATAAAAATCGAGTCAGTATTAGCAGAGTTACAATGTTTTAAAGGGCTTTATTCTATATGAAACAGTATATCATATAGAATTTATTTTGGAAAAATATATGATTTATTTAAGTTTTATGCATGGGAACTCTCTTACCAAATCATCAACAAGATGATTCACTGGCATCAGCTGGTAAGTAAATCACACGCTTGCACACACACATATAAACACACATACATACACACACACCCACTCACACAGTTCTTTACATCCCTAGTTGACTCCACTTTCTCACTCCTCTGCTCCTTCCCACCTGCCCTCTGTCTTTCTTTCTCTCTCTGTCTCTGGATGGTCTCTGGTCCTTCCCTGCATCCCGCCACAGTTGAACAGATTGTGTCTGTATTCCAAGCTGCTTCCAAACAAAAGGCATGGGACCATTTCTCCAAAGCTCAGCGCAAGAACCTGGACATTTGGCGCAAACAAGCAGAGGTTAGTACGCTTTGACTTCATTCTGTTGTTCACATGATTTATGGAAAATTAGACTTTAATCCCATTTTGTTCAACACCTGTCACCCGCTTTATTCATTGTAAAGTTCTTTATTTCTCTATTGATAGTTAGAATGCTTAAGTAAGGGCTACATAATGATACTCAAATTTAAACAAGGGACTAAAAATAGCTTAAATCAGAAGTCAAAGAGCAGACTCCTTGTTACAGTAAGTACCTTGAATGAAGCTAGCTTACAGAACAGGTGCCACACCAGCCAGTGTGAGATACAGACACACCCAGGTCCAAACCTCTGCCCCCCCCCCCTTCCCTCCACCACTGCCCTGCCCCGTGAATTGGATACAAGCTGCTGGGTGAGTTTTCCAGGACACAGGTAAATCTGTACAAGCCTTCACACCCCTGCACCAACAAATTTGAAGATTTTTGTTTGAGTGGACAATTAAGCAGGAACATCTTCAGACATAAAAGTGTATTCATTTTGAAATCTAACAGCATTTTTGCCATCTACTATATGCTCACCATATTGTCTCTCTGCCAAATGGAGTATTACTTACCAATTGTGATGGGTTGTATGTAATGGAGGGTCTGGAGTTTGGTGCAGTCCTGGGTCTGACGGACCATATATGATCATATCTGATTGGTAAGTTTCTTTGAACCTCTGTATAATAAATTGATTTAAGGTGTAATTTGGTCTAATTCAGACGAAATCACACAGCAGAAGCAGTAAACAACTTGTACAAAACCTTCTCTTTAAAGGTAGGTGTTAGGTCTAATTTTCACAATTGCTGCAGAATCGTGGAAAAAGTTATATTAATAATTGAAAACTTTACCCATTTATAAGAGCAACTGTTTGTTAGAACTTACCATGCTTATAATAGCTTGTGTGGAGGTCTTTAAACACACACTTGATGATTAAGTAGCAAGCTGGCTGATGCACATTTATGTTCAAATGCTAGAGTACATGCCTGGTTGTGTGACGTCAGTAAAGACCACTTTTGTATTGTTGTCTTCCCTCGCTCAGACCATGAGGGTCTCTAAAGGATCTACACATTGGGGAATCACGCTCTTCTATATTTACATTGTAGCAGAAAGTATTGAAAATGTATTATGTGGATACCAGTGTTTCCATCAGGCCTCGGGGATCTGTCCATTCTTTTTCAGACTTGTAATAGATGCTCAGAGAGGCTGTTTACACACTGCATACAGCAGAATATGTCCTAATTCAGAAAACATTGTTGTGAAAAAATTGTTTAAATGGCATCAGAGTGACACCACATATGCTGTGTGTTTTACAGTATATGTATACTCTATATAGAGTATGTCCCAGACACACTGAGTGTGTCCCAGAGTGAGAGGAAAACACAGCCCTGATACACCATGGGCATATCTAGTTGCCTATTTGCACACCCAATAGTCACAGAAGAACATGGGCTTCCCATCTTGAGTCATGTTCCTGGCCACTTGATGAAGAAGTTCAATATTGCTTTTAGCTTTGGTTTGATTACCATCAACTTCTGAGTAGATATTTGTGACTCTTGGCTTGCTACATGCTCGATTTTCTTCACCAGCGACTTGTTTACTGCAGCTCTCTGTAATGTATCGCTGGGCTGGTAGAGCACACTCAGTTTGTCTGAGCTGGAAACCGCTGCCTTTGGGATATATATATGTGGGTGTAATAAGAGCTGTGAGACACAACCATACATTTTGTGTGAAGGTCAGAGAGTCAAAATAATGGCATAAAAGTGTCAAAAGCCTGCATAGAGCTGCAGAGGTGGGTGCTAATTCTCAGTAACCTTCAGCACAACTGGTAATTCTTTTACATTACATGGAGCGATTTGATTCAATATCAGAAATATGGCTTAATGACGGTTTATTTTCACATTGACCATACAGGTCTGCCTTAAAGGCTGCCGTGTATAGGACTGGCAGCCTCTGGCCAGTGTAAAGAGCATAGGTAAGTAAGTGCAGTTGCTCTGGAGTATTTTATCAACACATAGGCAGCCAGTTTCACTCATTGTATATTCAGTATGATTCTCTGGCCTGGAGGTGAAATAGGGAGGAACGAGCAGCGGTGTTGAGTAGCTGCGGCTCCAGGCAGAATCAGACAACAGCTGCCTCCCTCGCAGTGTTTTTATGTGATGTGTGCACTTGTGTGTATGCAGCAAAGGTGTGTGTCCGTGTGTGTGCACGTCTGCATGTGCGTGTGTGTGTAGAGTACCTGTTTGACCTCTGCCACGGACTCAGGCTGATAACGTCAGGTGACAGATGGTCGTAAGTTTGTTTACTCTTGGGCAGCTTGTTGCTCACTTTAGCTGTTTAGGAGTATTTTTCAGCCTATTGTTGTGAATTTGTCATTGACAGAACACTCATGTCTCTATCCACTGGTGTTGTTTGTGCATACATTATGTGTTCCAATACTTGTTTACAGTGTACAATGAGAACACTTTCCACTTTTTTAATGTGTTTCATCTAACTTGATGGTCAGGTACCCTTGTCTGCATAGTTCTGTGAACAATAAAGCTTTATCAAGGCTGTGATGGCTTACTAAAGGTGAGTAAAGTGATATTTGTTATGCCGATCCACTGCAGCAAAAATCTCACATTTTATCATTTAAACAACGTGGTTTATGGAGCTTCATTCTATAAGCTTTAATAACTAAATACAGTAAAAAAGCCAATTTGAAGTTGCAGGAGAGATTAGCATCTTGTTGAGATGATACTGATCGGATCCCTGCCTCTAGTAGACGAGTTCTGATTCTGGAGTCGACTGGAACTTACTGTATAGCCTTTGGTAACATCAATGTCTGAATCTGACCTCTGCTTACATAGCCTGGACATTTTTCTATGACCTTCAACCCTCTGAATGGAAGGGGAATACTTATCAGTCTGTGTCTCTTTACAGCATAATTAGCTGTGCTCTCTATTCTCCTGCTGTTGTTTTTATTGAAGACACCGTACTTCTGTAGTTTAAATATCTTCTCACAACAGCTGAATGGTGTTTAAAAACCCATGCAAGCACAGCTTCTCACAGATTCTCATGGTTTAAGCACGGACTGTCTAATGTGTGTAATGTATCATGAGGATTTTGTTTGTTTTGCTTTTCTCTTGACACACACCTGGAAGGTTTGTTCTAATTCACAGCCAGTCCAATTCAGTGGGTTGACCTTAATCTTTAAACCATTTTGAAACCTGCCTCTGGTTACTAGTCTCCAGATGGATGTAGTCATTAGTGATTCTGTCTGTAAGGGTGAAATGAAACAGAAGATTGGTGTTTTACACTTACTACTGTGGGTTTCAAGATGTGCACTCAATTAGAATAAAACATGGGTGTACAAACCAACAGTAGGCATGATATACAGTACACACAGACACATTCGATGCTCTGGAGTTATAGTTCTTTGACATTTTGGACAGGAGCTGTGGTCATATTCTTATGTATTTTAGCTGTGCTGTTTTCACCAAGTAACGAGAACAGTGAAGTACAAAACTTGACTGGGGTCTGGTTATATTTACGCTACCATCTACCCTATTGCTGTGCCAGAGGAGGAATTTTCCCCAGCTCTGAGACCTTCTTTTTCATCTTTATTCATGTGCATTCCTTTTGTTCTGTGCTGATCTGTTATAAGCATTCCTTACAGCTAATGTTTAACATTAACAGTGAAATGAAAGAGGTGCCTCATTGATGATCCTACTCATACTAGTACCTGCTAAAACGTGCATCACCCATGAGTCATTGCAGTCCTGACCCGCCCCTCCTTTCGTTGTGTTTTGCAGGAGATTAGAAACATGCACAGCGAGCAGCTGATGGGCATCAGGCGAGAGGAGGAGATGGAGATGTCTGATGATGACACGGAGGACGTCCCTGACAGCAAGGACTCCGAGGACTCAGGTATACATATGCATCATACGCGCGCACGTATTCACAGTTCAACACTTCCGTCAAAATGACAGGGAATGCACTGATCAAGGTCTCCAGAGGATGAACACAAAGAACGTTGAATAACTGACGGAGACAGCTGTGTTTGACTGCAATGACAGTGATCATCCCCCAAGCATCTCACAACTCCACATGAATAAAAAACACATCCAAAGTACATCAAGATGCTGACACCACAGACGCTTTACTGAGTTGATGTTGAGCACGGCTACTAAATGACATCCACCCTAGTGAATGTACACAACTCCACGTGAGTGTGTATGTGTGTGTGAATCTGTCCACAACTGCCATCCAATCTCAGATCTGGGTACCACTGAAGTGCCATAATCTTCTGTTATTCCCCTCAAAGGAGTCTCTTTGTGTCTGCTGAAGCAACAAAAGCTAACGGTGCTGCTAATCTCTGAACCCCCATTACAATAACCCATAAGTCCAGAGTAGTCACCAGGGCAACATACCTGTAACCGTAACCGTAACCATAACCACCACATGTAAGGTCATCTCTCATCGTGTTCTGTGCCTCTATGTGTGTTGTTTTCATAATTCTGATCTCTGCCATTTGCTAAGATGGCAGCTCCCCTAATCAGCATGCAAATGCATGTAAATGCAGCCCCTTCTCTTTGCAACCTTGCTATTTAGCTATCAGTAATTAGCATTGCTGTCAAAGACCTGCCATATCACTCGATGCTACAGGATTGGCCGAGGTGACGGGTGTTAATGTGACACTTCTTGGTATTTGTGTTAACAGGCTGACTGTTACACCCCCTTTACTCACTAACCTTTTAGCAAAGGGGCATATTTACACGTCAACAAGCCCCGCTGGAAACACCTGTGTTATGACTGCAGCCTCTTAAAATGTGAATCAATGCTCTGTGTCTGACTCATGTACAGAATAGAAAGCAAAAGAGCTGCTTGTGTGCATGACTGTATGCCTGTAGGTGTGTGCGTACATGCACGCTCTTGGATATCTGCAAGTCGATGGCGCTGCCTGTTATATAACAGAAGGGGAATAGCTCAGAATCTGGCCAAGTGGTTGACATCTCCTCACACCAAGTTGATGAGACTCTCAGATCAATACTCCTCTTACCTCAAACCTTCATTTTGCTGGGAGGAAAGTACACACAAATACAGCGTGGACACACACAGACACTCACCCAGTTAGAGTTCATTAACACTACCAACGGTCCTCCATGATAGATTGCAGGCAGCACTCATGAACACCCACACAAAACCTAACCAGACACGCATTCATGCACACACTCGCACTCACACACACGCTCACACAGGATGAGGCTTATCTCCCCAGTCCAGTCAGTGTATTGCACTTTCCCAAAGAGCTTCCCCTCAAGGCCCACAGCAGGAGAGCAGAGCTGATAGTACCGGACATCTCTGGAGCTGAGCAGGTCTCATGGAGTAATAACTCCCACTGTCTCCTCTCTTTGCTCAATAGGTCAGGTCAAATGTCCAGTAGAGAGCTATTGGACAAAACACTCTGGGATTATCACAGCTTTCAGTGGTCTGCGTTAATATACTGTAGGTGTTTGATTATCGGACATGGAGTGAAGTAACAATTCCAGATAACTTAACAACATTGTACCTTCAGATTTTGAACCCTTCTGTATTAGGAAGACATGTTAGCAAAATTGCAAGTACAGTACAGAGTTCTGTTAAAGGCCCTGAAAGCCATAATATCTCGATCAGCTTCATAATACAAGTGATGGGATCCCACATGAAAACACTATTTTCTGTAAAAGTAAGAACAACTTTGGTTTCACATGAGAGATTTCTGTATTTGTGTTTTCTGTCTGGGCAGTCAATAGAGTTGTGAAGTGGAGAGATAGTTTTGCCCATTCTGTATTCCCACTGCATATTTTTCTTTAAACCATAACCTCAATTTTGCTCAATAGAGAGACACGGGACTCTCCCGGATGGTGTAACGACCACAGTGGTTTATGTTATGGCCACCAGTTTTATTTATTTCAACTTTGTTGCTGAGAATTCTTGCTTAGTTCATCACTTTGCTAGATGGCTGCTGCTACTGTTCTTATTATTAGTGTTGCTGTACTGCTAATACTATAGGTTATTTATTTTAACATCAACAACGTAGTAACAAGCGTAGCTTTACATCTGTATGTGGAACTATACTGTCCTACTGTGTCTTCTCTTTCATCCTGCTCTCACTCTCTTACTCTTACCGCCCACCCAGAGCCTGGTTCTGCTCGAAGTTTCTGCCTGTTAAAAGGCAGCTTTTCCTTGCCGCTGTCACCTGGCGCTTTGTCATGGTGGAATTGTTGGGTCTGTGCATATAGAGTTGGTCTAGACCTGCTCTATATTAACATGTGCTATGAGATAACTCTGTTGTGATATGACTCTATGTAAATAAAATTGAATAGAATTGAACTTTGACATGGCAGACAACTCAACATACTGCAATACCAATGAGTTTGGGGACCGTTGCTATGTAGAAGAAGTCAGTCAGAGTTGAATTTTATGATGCTCCCTATTTCTGTGCCCGCTCTCACGCAGACAATGAGACACAATGAATGATCTGTGTAACAGAAATACAAGCTGCGATATTTTGTATCATTTAAATGTATATGTTACCGCAAAAGAGACAGAGCAGGGATAACTTGAGAACACAAGTTGGAAAGCCTCTGTGAGACTCTGTGAGATGCAGCTGGATGACGATGAGGTGTCAAAACAACTGTTACAGCGTTGTACATAACTAACACCATATTCCATACTGTTCTCTATACTTGATGTCTAAATCTGTAGGTGTTTCTCAAGCAGAAGCCTTAAAGGAGGAGAATGACTCCCTGCGCTGCCAGCTGGACGCCTACAGGAACGAGGTGGAGCTGCTCAAACAGGAACAGGGCAAGAACCAGCCAGTCAGGAGTGAAGAGGACAACACACACTCTCAGCAGCTCAGCTTCCTGCAGCAGGCTCTGCAGGGCATGCAGAAGGTAGCACTTATTTTACACACACACACAGAAGCATACAGACACTTTTTTTCCAATCATCTGTGCAATTCGTTTATTCTCCTACGTGTTACTGTTCTGCACCAGGTTATTTTTAAGAACAAGGTCGCTAAGGTTAACCCATTGAATCTTTTTATATAAGATTAAATACTTGAGTGTCATTTATTCATGATACAGCACTTTTAAAGAGTGGTATGTGGGAACAAGTTGGAAAGTACAGCTGTCTGGGGCAGCGGTTAGTCTTTTCTGAAGAGCTGCTAAAAATAATGTCAGCTTTACTCTAGTTAAAGAAATTCTCATTGACAGTTGGAATGGGTTTAAACTGGGATTGGAGGGCTGTGTGCTTCTTCTTGGAACAAAACCAAGGCTATTAAAACAATTTCAGACCAGTTATTCAAAGAAAGATAATGAAAAGTATTGGATTTTTTAATTTCTTTTTTGAAAATGTGGTTTATTGATGTTTTTATATATTCATAAAATACAACATATCAGACTTTGTCAGGGATAAAATGATAGAGTCCTTATTTCCATCGTTATCCCTGGTGTTTTTAGAGTCCATTTATTAAGCCACAGACAGGCTCTCAATGACCGATATTAAGAAATATTATAAAATAGGAACATAAACACTCATATGTAACAATAATTCCTTGAATTGCTCAGGGACAAAAGGAAATATTGAATATTTGTACATCTACATTTCCCTGTGTACTGGGTAAACTCAATCCGCTGACGAAGATCATGTGATGCCCGGTGACGTACTACTTCTATCTCTACCTTTAATTTACAGGATGACCAACCATTCCACTTTCAAAAGAACAACCTCCATAATGTCAGACACCCTATAATCTACTTTTTGTAAATTCTAAAGAACTACTAAATTGACTAATTCTGGCATTTGTCAAGTGTCCCACACTTAGCTAGCTGTCACAGGTAATGGAAATTATGATTGATTCATGTTTATAAGAAGCGAATCCATAAGGCACTGCTGTTCCTTTCTACTTGCAGAGACTAATTACCTTTCCAGGTTCGTCTCTTATGATGTGTTTATGAAAAGATTAGGTGAATGAATTGGATGACACCGAAATTGGATTCCTCTCCTTGCCAGGGTCCACACTTTGTATCATGCAGACACACAAATTGCAGTGAAATATTATCAGCATCTACTAGCAACCTGTTTCCCCTTTTGTGAATAATAGTGCATGTAGCACAAAAGCACTTAATGTGTAGCTTTGCAGATGAAAATTGCAGGCTGTAAAGAACCCCCTGCATCTCGCGGGCCTCTTAATGTTGAAATTAACACAGCAGGAGGTGAATCTTTTCATCTGTGTATAGCAGATAACTTCAGATGACACATTGGAGATAAATATAGTTGTTAGCTAACAAAGCTTTCTCAAACACCATTTCTTGTATCAACCAAATGAGCGTTTCTTCTATATGTAATTTGTAATTTTTGAGTGTTTACAAGCAAAGGATTTTGCAAATTGCTCCTCTTAGCCACATACAGCAGAAGAGAATAAGACAGATTATAACACAAGAATTGTTTTCTCTCTAGAAAATGTTATAATTCAGTCGGTGTCTAATTGCTTTTTGTATTATGCTGAAGTTCTAATTACCGGTGTAGGGATTACATGCTAGATATTAATAAAACAAATGGCTGGTTGTTCCTCTGCTTTCAGAGCAGTCTGAGTACGAGGCTAGTATTGTCACGGTTAGTTAGTTCACAGTAGCATTAGTGGGCTTACTGTTCTCCCCTTCCTTTTTTTTGCAGCAACTGTTAAAAATGAGGGAAGATTTAAAACAGCGGGAGGCAGAGCTGGAGAAGAGTTTGGAGGACAAACAGCAGCTGAAGAACCAAGTCCAGAACCTGAAAGAAGGGCTCCAGAACCTGCAAAACAAACACGCAATGCAGGTTCGTTTGACAGAAAACGCACATTTTTGTCAGCTGGGTTTCCTGAGAGTGAAGAAAGGGGAAGAATCTATCATGTTTTCTTGGTGCGTTTCATGTGAAAGTTCATTTCTGGGTTACTCGCTTTGTTTGAAAGTGAACACGCTCTAATTTGCATTTTAATAAGAAAGAAATTAGTTCAAGATGAGTTCCAACGCAAGAAAGATATTGGGGAAATAAATCATCAATAAACAAAAGGACAGATTGTGATAGCTGTAATGTGTAGTTGTGGGTCGAGAAAATGAATCAATAATTTGAACTAGTTTAAAACTTATTTCTAAGCTCATCAGATATCCCAGAATAGCTATTTTGGCTGCATCGTTGAAATATCAACACTGCGGGGAAGGGCCTACCACAGCGAGACAGACACTTCAATCAGTGTTCTGGTGTTCCCATTTTCCTCCCAGGGAGTTTAAGTCATTCTTTTATAACACGCAGTATAATCGACTCTTTAATTTCCAATTTCCCTCCAAAAAAAAGTTCATAAAGCAGCTTTCAAGTTTTAAGTGGCTTAGTACAATGATCATTTATGATTTCCCTTCCTTTAGCTTTTATTTGTGTACAATAATGCATCTCATAGAAAACATTCAACCAATAATCATTTAAAGGAGCACCATCCTTTGCATTTAGGAAACTTTTTTAGTGTCCTTCAAAGTTTGTTAGTGTGAAAAACCTTCATAGACAGAAACAGAGACACATCAGTGTCACATAAACATCTTTACTGCTGAAAAAATGTGTCAATTAATCTATTAGACCATTTGCAGAATGCTCTTGAGAATCAATTAATCATTTCAGTAATTTTTCCAGCAAAAATGTCACAGTTCACAGTTCAAGCTTCTCAAATGTGACAGGGTTTTGTTGTCGTATATATTATAGTTAAGTGAGTATCTTCGGGTTTTGAAGTGTCTCAGATAAAACAAGCAAACATTCTTACAATACAAAAAAGCAATACATGGCCTGCAACCTGTTAGTGAGGAAGTGAGACTGTCAACACTAATTGTAACTAGTCAGTTTCACACTGAACTCTCCAATTTGATCTGTTGCGCTATAGCTTCTCAAAGTTGATGTTCATCATTCATGTCCTTTAATATGGACAGAAAGACCAGCTAGTGATGAAGTAAGAGACTTACAACATCGTTTACTTGAAAAAGCGGACATATGTATGCTATGAAGTGTGAACTAGCTAGCGTGATAAAATCCGGTAGTCTGTTACCTCATTAATACGTCAACACTCACTTATCAGCCGCTTCTGTTGCACCATTTCATGCATAAACATGGTCAAAAATTATAAACACGTCAACAAAAGTCTCTGAAAAATGACCATCCACTCCCTAAAAGTTACTCGTTTCTGTTATAAGCAAGCAAGTGGTGCCAGTGGGAATTTCCATTTCACTGGTGTCTGTATCTGTTTGCTGTACGGTTGCTGTACAGTTCAATCCCAAGCGTTCATGTTGGTGCGTGTCAGTCGCAGGAAATCCAGGTGCAAATATTGAAGAAAGATTTCCTCCGGCTCTTCTAACATTAGGCCCTACCATTTTTATAACCATTCCACCCTGGAAACTCTTAAAGGATAGCGTCACATTTTTCCACGTCTTAAAACAGCAGGTGCCCATTTGAACACTGAAGCAGTTTTCGCTCATTATGATCATTCCTCCTGTTCATACAGGCCAGTACGAGTTTCCTTCTTAATCTTCATTCTAATGTTTATCTCGTGTTAATGTGAGGCTTTAACAGTCTAAGTTCAGTCAAGTAGCTTCCAAAGTCACAGTTTTCGAGGATGAAAATCCCTTCTTGTGTTACTGTCCCTGCACTGCAGCTCGGCACAGAAATTCCATCTGTGAAAACACACAGATGGAACTACAGCAAGCAAAACCTGTTTCAATGAACATAGGGGCATGTGAGTGTTTAAGATGGACTTTTTATAAGTAGTAATTTATACCTGCTAGGTGTATATTTTAAGTTGGATCTTAATTCTTTGTTGAGATTAATTTGCATGGTGCAACCTGTTTATCATGGAACTACCCCATTAAGTTCAAAGTAAGCTACATTTAAACTTTCACACATCTGGTTCAACAGCCTACTGTAGTGGACAATCCAGTAATAAAAGTGCAAATGATACAAAATACAGTAAATACTGTATATAAGTTAGTCTCACATCATCTTAAGTGTCTAAAGAAACATCAAAACTTTATTACATAAACCCTCCATCAATGCATACAAACTAAATACATTTTCTTTCAAATGTGTGGCCTTCAACCAGACAGGATGTTATTTTGTCCGCTCCTCTGTAACTATGTAGCATGTTCTCACTCACTGCAACCACATAAATAAAACCCCAGAAAAAAATCCATTCATTTCCTAACTAGAAACATATTGAGCAAGGTTGACCACAGGCAAATTGTTTCCTTATTTCCTTATTCCGTATTTTATATCATCGACCACCAGCATCCCAGTCATGTACTCTCATTCCTGAACATTCTGTCCTTTGGGCGACATTACACGAAGCAATCATTTTAGTTTGAATTGACCAAGAGGCAGTAACTAAGAGATCACGTTGATATCAGTATGGACGCAGAGTAATATTGTGATCACCAGATGGGGAGATATTACCTGCAGGAGACATTGTGCTAATATAAATTACTGGCACTGTCTCTGGGCAGTAATACAGTGTCAAATCATCAGTTAGAGCCACGGCTGCTACATTATTCATCCATCCCAACATCACATTTGCTATTTGATTGAATGTGTTGCTTACATTGAGGCATGTTTTTGCCATCAAAACTCCATCTTATATTGATTAGCGGTGAGCTGTTGTACTACAAGAGTACTCTGGTAAATACAGTTCAATGTGATTTACAATCTAATTTAACAATTTCAACTTTCAAGGGTCATTTTTCTCTGTTAGACTTGTCATGTTTACTAGTGTTTCAGGTGTTGTCCCATATTCCCAGTATTCAAGTGCTAATGCTTGTCAATGTTCTTTCTGGTTTGGTATAATGAGAGGAAGTGCTGTCATTAAAATGAGCCTCAGGTTCAATCGCCTATTAAATTGGATAATAATACAAACGAGAGGCTCTCAATCCACGTGGGGAGCTGCTCTATGTGGCGTCTCTTTGCTCTGAGATGCATGAGCCGACTCCAGGTTTCATATAACGCAGAGGTGAATTAGTAATCTGCTAATGCATCTCTTCCTTCAGATCAACCCAGAGTGACTGAGTTGTCAATAGCACATTAATGGTGATGAGTTTGATTAGAAATGTGTCCCCACAACTGTGAGCCCTGGGAAATATGCTAATTAAATTCCTGCATTTGGGCAAACATGAATCATGAAAGGCAGTCTCATTAAAGGCAGAAAGAGAAATCAATTTTTGGGTGTAGGTTTTTTCCGAAGATTAGCGACTGTTGTGGGGTGATTTGTCATGTTGAAGACATCTCTTCATGCCATCAGTTCTCCTTCACTGGTCCAATCACTGTTCCTGCTGTCACCAAGCTGTGACCACACATTACTGGACTGACAGCAGTGCAGGTCATTGAGGCTATTAACCACATTTCTATCATTATCACAACAAAGACCTTGATCATTTTTTTTTTTTTTTTATTTTAGTGCTGTCACTAATGGGTATTTTCATTATTGTTTTTTTTTTTGTACTTTTGTCAATATTGATGCAACAGTAGCTGCTTCGCTGACTTTGAACAAATAGAAATTAGGATTTTTGTCACAATAATCAATCACCTTCCAGTTACCATAAACCAACATGGACATGACTCAGTTTTACGTGACTCAGCCATAATTTAACACCAGGTGCTGCAAATGAAAGTGTATGGAAGCTAGTTAGCAAGTGAGCAGAACAGTGAAACTGTTAATAAATGATTAAAACATCCAGCTTCTGCCACTCTAAGTGATAGTTGTACAAAGGCAAACTTGACAATTCCAGCATCACTAAGTCTCGTATGATTCACATGTGCAGCCATGGATCCAAAACAGACCTTTCTGAGGTGAGGTGCTAGCGAACAATTCCATAAAGTCTATTGACTTTACAGTGAACAGGTTCTCAAGGCCACTGTATAGGGTTGTGGGTGTATATCGAAACAAAAAGTTTGACCGCAGGTCTCATCAAATAATCAAGTATTTATCGCTGCACTAATACATTCCACAGAAAATCAGAACTCATAAAGTCTTTCATTGTTACAAATGTAATAGCTGACTGAAAATCAACACATTTCTGGACATTATTCTAAAAATAATGCATGTATTAGTTTTTGCGTACCATTCTCTCTGCGACCAAGCTCGCCCGTCTGCCTACATCAGCTCTAAGCTTGTTTCTCTCTGGCGTTTCCTCAAACTGTATGTTTGTAATGTGCCGCAGCTGGACATGTCGAAGCAAGATGACCGAGGCAGCGAGGAGAGCGCTAATCAAACCAGTGTAAGCGGAAAAATGTTGAGCCCTCCCCATTTCCTCTCCAGATATTGTTTTGTTTCCTCATTCTCCCTTATCATCATCATCCTTCTCCTTCTCCTTCTTCTTCTCCTTCTCCTAATTCTTCTTCCACCACTGGCTTTACTCTCTAACCTCTTCCAGTGACATGACAGATCATTACAGGCCAATCCAATTCACAGCGACTTAATTTGTCATAGAATAAATCACCCAGACACAACTGGGCTAGGAAATAAAGAAGTCACAAAGTCAAAATGGCTTGCACATGTGCGTATGTCTGCACACCCACACACACTTGCAGGGTGTTATGGATAGATTAAAAACAGAAAAAAGGCCACTAGGCATCCCACACCATAAGCGGAAACGGTACACACAATACTATGTAGGACAACAAACAGACAAAAACTCTTCTGTTATTCCTCTGCCATTTTTCTGCCACCTGTCAGAGATCTGAAACAAACAGCTTGATCATTTCCCTTCCAAGTCTCTCCCTCTATGTGTTCTTTTTGTGTGTTGGTGTGTGTGACACGCATTCCATCCCTCTATTAGAAATATAGCTGCTGGCTGAAAATGCTCCCTCGCCTCATTATCCTCATTGTCTCTCCGTGTTGTGTTGGTGGTGAAACGTTCTCATGTGTTCATTCCTATTCGTGATTGTCTCTTTAGTGTGTGCCATGCATCAGTTTAAGTTTAAGCTTCTTTACTACTCCACAGTGAAACAGTGGCTGGTAGCAGATTAATTTAAGGTAACTTTGTGTGTGTGTGTGTGTGTGTGTGTGTGTGTAGGAAGCCACAGTATCAACAGTGGTGTCTTGCAGTCAGGAGAAGGAAGGGCCTACCGAGAAGAATCCACTGAGTCCCGTCCACTCTGAGAGGGAAGCTCTGCTAGTTGGTATGCTGAATCTGATTCTTGCATTGCCAATATCACTTTGATGTAAATGTTGAATTAGCTATATTTTCATGTATGAACTGCTTAGGGGTAATAGGAACTACATACAAGTAAGCACACACGTAAGTAGTGTTATTATGAATTTCTAGCTATACACATGTTTTGAGGTTTTCCCCAGGTTTTCTGCGTGTCATTTGGTTTGTAGTAAGTTTATTAATTGCACGTTTGTTTGGGTATATGCAGCACAAAAGCACAATATGAAAATGAAAAGATGAGCAGTTATGCTTCAAACCAACTAAATTGTACTGCTGATTATCTGACCATATCTAAAGGCTGAAAGTGTTGATACCTGTTCCAAATGGCCACACTGCTGTCCCAGATATCCTGGTTTTCGCTGCTCTCTATTCTCAATCAGCCACCACGGATTCCGGCTACCTTCGATCCTGCTGGTCTGTACACCAAGGCGCTGCTGCTAGTATAATCTCATTATACAGCTAAATAGAGCTAGTGATGAGGTGTATCATTCAGGGAACTCAGACACCAGTTCAATCAGTTCCTGTATCATTGCCCTATCTCTGTGGTTGCCATGGTAAAAAATAATCTGGTAAAACGCACAACAAACCTGGGGTCAGGAAGTAATCCAGCATAGGGTTATTCATTGGTTTCTGTAGCTGCAGGCACTGTACTTGATGGGTATTTGAAGGGACCAAGATAAAACAAAATTCACAGAATGGTGCCCACAGCTCAGTTTTGCCCAGGGCAGTCCAGCAGGTTACCATGGCCTTGGCATAGTTGAAAACTGGAAGCAGGTGTGAAAGCTGCTCAAGCGAACATTCTTATGGTGCCTTCAGATGCAAAGTCAGTAGAAACACTCAAACGGAGGCGAACAGACACAGGTTTGCTCTAGCTGATGCATTTTAAGGTGCAATCTCACCTGCTACTGTTGAGAATGAGCTACACATTTGCATGTCACTGTAAAGCATAAGCTTGGGAATCCCATCAGATCTTCTAATAGTTGTAGTTTGCTTTTATCTCAAGTTGTGCGATTCAGAGGAGGAAATGTGTAAATAAAAGGAACAGTTGGCGTTTCTGTTAACTTTTAAAAGTCTTTAATTATCACCTTTTGAAACATTTATTGATTAATGAATCTGTGTCTTAGGCTACATCCACATTAATACATTTTTGTTTTAAAACTCATAACTTTTGCTACGTTTCCGCCTAACGTCCGCACTCCAGCTTTTCAAATCCCTAAAACAGAGACTTTTTAAAATGCTGCTGACCCCAAGTAGAGATGTCTCTGGTCTTACTTTATCCATTGCTGTTCTTCATTCGTAGTAATTTCTGCAACTATATACAACCAACCGCAGAGTAGACAATCTGCTTCTTGTGTACACCGGCACGCACATGCCCAGTGTACGTGAATGGTCACGCAATTTTAAAATGAAAATGTATTAGTGGGGATGTGGCCTTACTATGAGCTCTGACACTCACTTGTATTCTGGCAACGGCACTCTTTACTGTCAGGTGGACACCATCTTCATTGTCTCTTTAACGCAAATAAACACAGACAGCTCAAAAGTCTCAAGTGACTGTGGTATATTTGCTCTAGTGTTATAGCAAGTTTGCGACTTTAACACTGCATGTGTTTGTTTCAGCCGTCGGTCCCTCGTGCACTATAGGTGGTTAGTAAGCAGAGGTGGAGGATTATCTCTCTCCTGGCCCTATCTGGGAGCTGCTAGCAGATGGTGGGGGGGTATGGCTTTGAGAGACAATGGCATCGAAGCTGTCATTAAACTCTCGCTCTAATCTGGAGCCACAATATACAAGAGGCTCTTAACAGTACTGGGACTCTGGGAGAAGCCACTCGAAGCTTGTGTTAGAGTCAGCCAGAGGAGAGGAGACAGGAGTACATCCCCTGGCAGTTTGTCAATGTGTGACAGGTGAAGGAAACTGGAGGCATGTGCCATGTCTCTGCATTAACATCTTTGCATGACTTGTTTCTTCTACCTCAGGGATCATTTCGACGTTCCTGCACGTCCACCCGTTCGGAGCCAGCATCGAGTACATCTGTTCCTACCTGCAGCGTTTGGACACCAAGGTAACTGGCATGCATGAATCTAAACTTCCACTGCGGGGTAGATTAGCAGACCCGGTTTTCAGTATCACTTTAGATTACATGTGCCATACTGGCACTGTCAGTCGCCTCAAGAGAGCTGGCATATGGGCTTGTTGTATGCCAGGGTCCTGCTGTGTTGTAGAGAAAGCCCCTCAACGCAAGCAGTGCTCCAGAGGCCTTTCCATAGAAACTGATGCTTTTGGTCTTTAATATAATACACATTTTCATCTAACTCTCTGCTAAAATGTCAGAACAGGATGTAGAATGTTTGATTCTACATGCAAAATACCCTGTATCTTTAAGCTCCAACACTAACAGACCTCTTATTAAACCCTCACTCCCCTCACCCTTTTTTTATTAGCAAAGAGCAATGACAACATATAAGTAGCAGCCTTTTTTTTTTTTTGTCACTGTCACAGACATCACCGGTGGATCTGCTGTAGATCATTGTCGTTAACGCTGTAACTGGCTGAAGTGAAAAGTTTGTCTGTCCTCTGGTTAATGTGATGTCTGCAGCTGCTGTGTGTGTTCAACCAAATATCCATTCCACAACGTGTCCGTATGTCCGTCAGTGCGTGTTTTTGTAGTTCAACAGGGACCAACAGAGTGGCGACTCTTCTAATCTAGCCGATCACCATGCATCAATTTAACAATCTCCCACTTAAAGTTTGATCTGATCATCTAATAGTCAAGACCCTTAATTAGTTGGGGTCAGCGACTCTTATAGTATGGTAGGCTGCAGCTATTAATTGAACATTGATTAGGCTGCCACTAACAACTCTAGTGGTTTTGCCTTCTCAGCCGACAAAAGGTGTTTAGACAAAGTCTCTTATTTAGTATGTGGATTAGATACTGGATTTGAATTTGAGGAAATTCTATTGAACCCCATCTCTAGTCCTGAGTGCAGCAGAGGAAACATTTGCAGAGAAAAAGACATACAACAAACATTCAGTCAGTCACAATAGCAGAAACAAGAAGTAGAATCCAAAATACTTCAACATCTGTGAAAAGTTAAACTTTGAAGACAGTTTCTCTCACTTTTCCATCCTAAAATGTCATAGCTATATGTCTAGCCATATCGGGCTTGTTGTGTGATTTCCCTTGATGCCTGAACATATTAAAACTAGATCCTTCATTTTGACACATGAAGCCAAACACAACCCTCAATCCTCAGACACTCTTAGTTTCCACTCTGACTGGCGAAGCACAGCTATTTTATCCCAATCTTTCCGAAGAGGCTTTTTATACGTATTATTGGTCTTCACTGTCACTTACACAGAGCTGTCAAAATGGCAACTTTCAATGTCACCTCTAAAATGTAACAATAAGATTAATGGCCATCTCTGCTCTCCGCCCCGACAAGAAGACCGTCAGAAAAAATGGCAGCTACCACTGCTCCCTTCACAGCCGCTGACCAAACAGAAGACACGTTAAACATCCAGGCTGAAACCCTCAAATTTCACACTACTTAAGCTAAGTCTTTATTTGGTAGATTTAATTTGTCATCTGCCAAAAACGCTGTCGCTATGACCACAAAGTTGCCTCCAGAAATTACTGTTCTCTGTAGCAACTGCGCTAATCACCACCCTGACTCATTCTCACACATGCAAAGAATAGAGTGTGACTGTCTTCTCTCATTTGTTTTGGGGTTTTTTTTGTCTAGTGTGTCTGTGTGTTCATGTGTTGGTTCGTGTGTGTATGTGAGCGTACGCCCACACTTGTCTATCTGTGTGCGTATGAGTTTGCCCGTGCATCTGTAGTTCCCACACAGACTCTCCGGCTACACACATCAAGCAGCCCACAGAGTTTTGTCAATATCACTGGCTGGACTCCCCAACAACAAGCCCTGTCCTCTCTGCTTATCTAGTGGCTCCACACTCACACAGCTCCATTGTTTGTAATGACACACCAGTCCTATCTCCGTCATGGACCTTAATGCATCCTGACATCAGCACAGGACTGGAACAATCTAGTTATTAATGCAAGACACTGTGGGTTGTCTGCAGCAGCTCGTACAGTGGATTTTGGCAGTGTCACCTCAGGATCTCAACTGACTGATGATCCTCAGCGCACCCGAGTGGTGTGAGCCAGATTACGCTTAGTCAGGCGGCTGCTCTGCCGTCACACTCTTGCTATAAATTGTCTTCCACTATGATTCTCTGATTGCAGTGGAGGTGTGGGTGTGAGTAGAGAGGAGGTGTGGAGTGTGTAAAGGAATAAAGTGCACATGTATGAGCAATGTCAAAAGTTAACTCATTGGTTGATTCGGCAAGGGCTGGTTTAAAAAAAAAAAAGAAGATAAACAGCCAAAATAATGAGTACATATTTTTCATAGCAACATGCCCTTCTAACTATTACAAACCACAAATGTATTTAAACATACAACAGTCAGATCACATTTGTGACTTAGCCTGAACATAGCATTTTAAATTGTATGCCCCATTTTAACACACACACATTTATGAAGTTGGAATGCTTCACATTTTATTAATCACAGAAGTAATGATCAAACAGTAACAGACAGCCAATCAACATGCTATTTTCTGTGACGGTGTTTTTCTTTGTTTTTTTGTTGCTCACAGTCACAGGAATTGTGGAGTTTAAGATCAAACATTCAGTCGTCCTCGGTTTTCATCCAGTATGGACGATGACAGATTAATCTGCCAAAGACAGATTTTACCCAATACCCAAGGTTTCTTTCACACAGTTTGTATAATATTAACATCTAAAAGCATTTTATAGTATGAAAACAAATAACTGTAACAAATGGCTCAAAAATGAATATAAATAAAATAGCAGGTTAATAAGATTATAAATAAAAACTGTGAGAACAGAGAGCATGTTGCACAGCACAATGTACTACTTAGCTTACTGTCCTCTCTGATTGCAATCTAAATAAAAGAAATATGTATAAACTAAAAAAGGAGAACACACAGAATGGGGAAAAGACAATCACTTAACTTAAGTCTAAAAATAAATGGTATATAGGCAGGGTCACCCTCAGTGACGAGGGAAGATTTGAGGGAGAGTTAGAAGGGCTCTCAAGAGTATGCCACACTACGTTAAGGCTCATACGGGGTTAACAAATCACAGATGTAAGCAGGAGCCTGGTTATGCAAAGCTTAAAATCATTAAAATATTAAAATCAATTGGCAAGCAGCCAGGGAAGAAAAGCAAAGACTTGGCTAATGTGGTTGCTTCTCCTGAAGCATGACGAAGTCCAGTGGCTAGGCTGTCTTATTCGTTAATATTTTCCCTGTAAGAGCAGAATCAAGCACATTATTATAATCAAGCCTGGAGGAGATAAAAATATGAATGACCTTCTCCTTGTCTACAATAAAAGAAAAGACCTGATTTTAGTAATGTGTGAATAAATCATGAATGCACTACTTTAGCTGCATGAGCATTACATGACAACTCTGAATCAGAAATTAAATCATGATTATGGGCTTCAGGTTTCACATTTGTTGTTAGGCTATCCAAACTAGACATTAGATTAATAACGGCTAGTACTGGGCCTGTGAAGAGAAATACAAAGATATCTGACTTAATCATTCAACTGGTGAACATGTTGGAAATCCAACAGTTAATATTGGAGAGACATGACATAATGCATGATATTATGTATAAATGGCTTTACTGGGACAAAAGCTGTCATGTTTTGTGTCTGTGGATAATTTGCCCCAATGTTGGGGATATGAATAGAGAAGTATAAGTGACTCAAGATAGACCCTTGTGGAACCCCATGAGATAGTGGGGCACTAGAAGAGGCTCCACCAACCACAAGAGTGAAATATCTGTTTCATGTACGAACTATAATCTTGTGCCACATCACTAAGGCCAACAAGGTTCATCAATAGTTGATGCATTTTGCCAAAAAAATAGCTAAGTTCTAGAATAATTAAAATATTATGCAACACTGCACTGTGTCTGTATTTGTCAAAGATTTGATTGGCGTTCATACAAAACCAATTACGAGAAGAGTAAAATCTTCAATAAGATGGCAACTTGGAGATGGATCTAAATGACTTTGGGTGTATGCCTATGTGCAGTTTCTGCTAATACGTGTGGACTTTGTTCTTTGTCTATCTCTGGTCTGATATGTGTATGTTTCTGCAGATTAACCCCAGTGAGGTGGAGGCTCTTCTTTCTCGGCTGCCCTGCACCTTCAGACAGGAACTGACTGGTGTCGGAGCTAGTTTGGAGAAACGCTGGAACTTCTGTGGCTTCCAGGGCATCAAGAGCACATAGACTCTGCCGGTGACACTTCTGGGACATGGAAGAGACGACAGGCAGATGAGGCAACACAAGGGACACTGTAGAGATTTGAAAGATACAGTATAAAGCCCAAATATCAAAGAAGGTGGACTGTACTTGGCCGTACAAGGACACAGAAGGCTGAGCACGGATCTCAGATCAGGAAGGAATGCTACATGAGCATTTCAGGGGCTCTGTGTAGGTGGCAGAGATGTTAAAACAAAGTCTTCATGAGCTTGAACTCTCTGTTTCTCAGTGTCTGCAAAATATGTTTAGACATAACTCTCTGGGAGTCACAGAAGGGCGCCGATTCCTACAGTCACTGGATCATTATGTAGTTATTGCCCACATGGGCAGGGCATTGTAGTGTGTGAGCCTGCAGTTGGCTCTGTATGGTGTCGGCGTGGGCCAGGACTACAGGGCTAACCAAGGAGGCTAATCAGGGTCTAACTGAACACTTCAAACCTCTGAACCCTTTGTCCTCCCTCTCTTCTCTTTTTGCTGTTCCTGGTTTGTAACATAGATCAAAAATGGATATATTTCTTCATTTTCTGTAAAGGCTGTTAACAGTTGCATAGAATCATTTGTTGTAATACACTGTAAATGCTTGGATGATATTTTTGACTATAAAAATACTTTTTGAGTATATAAATATGTTGGGGTTTACTTTTATATATCTGATGCTTGGAGTGGCTTATTGTAAAGTGTGTCTGTGTCTGTGTCTGTGTCTGTGTGTGTGTGTGTGTGTGTGTGTGTGTGTGTGGTTCTAGTGCAGTTGTACAAACATCTTTAAGCCTGCCAACCCTTTCAGTCCTGCACAAGATCAGTGGTCTACTTCCAGGTCTGTGTCCATTCTTGCTTGAAGGGCACTGTTTTTTTCTGATGTCTGCCTTTCTCGCTCTTACATTAGCTGTGCTCAAAGCTGGTTTTAGAACCTTACATAAGGGCATTGCTGTCTTTCAAAAGCCAATTAAGCCTGGCTCTCAGTATGGCTAAAGGCATAGCACAGCATCATCACACTGGAAAACACACCTAGGGGATCATGTTAATGATGTTTAATTGGCGAGGCAGTTGGTGTGTGCTGTTCCTGCTATGGTGCGTACACAAAATGTGTGTGTGTGTTTGTGTGCTACTTGCCTGGATCCATATATTAAGTGGTTATACAACACTCTACAGAGGGGTGTTTTCTTCTCCTTCTTCGCCAGATAGAGACCTCTTGCTGCCAGGACTGAAGGGTTCTCCCAAAAGGCCAGTCAAGCATCCTTAATGCGCCTCCACTGGGCTATTTGGCGATGTGCTCTCTTCCCCTGTTGCTCTGAGATAGAAAGGTTTATTATTACACATTATTTGCTCTCATTGGCCTCCTCCATCTTCTACAGGCATTGCATTTGACAAATTAGCGTTCATGCGCTTGTCATCATGCTAGTCCTTGTACCTGAATTAATAACAAGCTCCTACAAGGCCTTCCTTCCTTTAGCATGTAACAATTATTAACAGCATTGGTTTGAAAGGGAAGAGGGTTTCAAGGTCAAAAAGTAAACTATCTGTCGTGGGAGTTCAGATGTTTACATGTTAAATACAGTATGTATCCTCCAACCCACTTGGTTTGTAGGCTTCTGTCAAGAGTGATTAGCAATGAGAGTGAATGCTAGTGCTGTAATGCGCTGCAGTATTTCTGTAGTATGTAGTCATAGCAGTGTCAAAGAGCAAGGATCAGGTCTGCCTCGCTCTTCTTATGAGACAGTTTTCAGTTATTTGTTATGGTGATGATGTTACTGATAGATGAGGAACTGCAAATCCATACTTTTCATCTTCCGCCTGCTCGATGGTGCACTTGGGATCGTGAGAGATGCTTGCCTGTGCATAGCTGTGCATCACTACCCTTCCTCTCCACACTGTAACTCTTGATCTCAGCAGAATATCCCTGATGACAGACTCAAGCACACCTCACACCAGCCTCCCTTCTCTTGCTCATTAGGTTTGTCTCCTGCTCTCCCTGACATAAACGAAGCACTAACATGGTGCATACTTTTCTATCAGAAGCTGCTTTCTCTCTAGCATTTTTTCCCAACTGAGTTGCCATTTCTACACGCTGATTGACTGGAGGTACTCGCAGTTTATCTCTTTTACAGCCGTCTTGGGTGAGCGAGTGTGCACACACAGACATGCTTGTGATTGTGCATCAGGTTCTCAGGCGTCACACAAGGAGGTAAACACAGACTAATTAAATCCAGCACCAGTCCCTGGTGAATGCCAGTCTCCATTCACTGTTGTCTTCTCATAGCTGTGACACAGCAAGGAGCTTCCTCATTAATTCAATTCAAGGTGTATGCAAGTCAAAGCTATTGATGGGTGTGATTTACCTCACCAGCAGTGACGATGCTGTAGGACAACCCCCACCTTGGGAAGTCTCTGGGAGAGATGTTTGAATTTGTCCTTGGGCATCTGCTGATGTTAAGCTTTAGCAAATACTGAACCTGAATTTTAAATGTTGGGGCACTTGTGTCATTCTGGGCAGATTTCTTAAAATGAGTTCCTAAATCCATTTAGACATACTCGCATCACATTTAAGATGGGTATAATTGGACGCGAGGAGATAACCAGGTTCTTTTGGGTGATATCCTGACACTTGAGATACCCTTAATTACCTTTCCCTCTCATGTTGCTTCCTGAAGGCATCCTCATCTACTTAATTATGATTATGGCCTCCCTTGAGCGAGCAGGTGAGAGGATGCTTGTTGTGTATGCAGCATATGTGGTGGCACATAATAAGATAAACAATCACCCCAGAAAGTGGATTAGAAGATCACAGAAGGGCGTCACTCCTAAGCTTGTCCACATTGGTCATGGGCCAGTAGGTTTGTAGTTGAAGAGTTTGGACACTCTGACAGATCGGCATCTCTCATCGCACCATACTGCTGTTTTGGCTGTTGCCAGATAAATCCCTACATATCTCGATCTTGACTAGATGAATCGTATAAAAGCTCATTCACATGAGGTGGTGAGTCAACAGCTCCTCCTATTGAGCACAACAGCAGCTACACTTATATATTTTCAGCCAGTGGGTCAGCACCGGGGGTGATTTGCATCGACAGCCGGTGTACGGCCCCAGCACAGGGGGGACATGTTCATGCGGGTTTCTTTCTCAATTAAAGCTCCACGGTCCTCATTAATTTATGTATGCATAAAAGCTCCTAAAATTGACTGTATTTCCAGGGTGCCTGTGCTGCAGCACAGAGATGCCATACAGTTCCAGAAACAGTTGCCTTCAGGCACTTGGAATGACATCTTAGAAACCAAAAACTATGGAATATGAAAAGTAAATTCAAAGCAATTTCTATTTCTTTGAGGATTATTAGTTTGGCAGGTGGCAAATCATGTTTTGTACAATGTGTTTTGTTTACTGTGTTTCAGTATGTTGGAGAATTGCATGCACTTTCAGCCTGAATGAACGGCAAGTGTTGGAATAATTGCTTTATACTGCTCTCTGGGGTGTCTGGGCTCAGGATATTAAGCTGCGGATTTCAGTGGAGTGTGACACACAATGCACCTCGCTGTTTCTGCCCAATCTCTGTCTCTCCCTTTACTGCTCTCACCTATACGTCTTCATACAAAGTAGTGAATGCTCATAAGGTATTTGTGAGAGGAAACATTATAGGGGAAGTCTCTCTTTGTACTTTGGGAAATGTATTCATGGGATTCTTCTAAAACGTTTTGCCGTTTAATACTGTTCATTGGTCAGAAAATGTCTTGGCCAAAGATCCTCCTGCCGTTAGGTCCAGCGGTGGTATTTCTGGCCCATTAGTTGGTGAAACCAGTGGGCCCAATCAGTGTGTTTGATCTGAAATGCCAGAAAAGTGCAGCTCATGCCAGGTTAGATGGGATCATGAAACTCTCTGCTAATGAGCGATGGCCACTCTTCATGCTGTTATGAATCGAGTGACCTTTACCAGGAGGAGAATTGCTTTGCACCGACAGCAATTATCTGCATAGTGGGAAGTTATTTGAGAAAATAAAAGTTTATTTTTAGATGTGAGAAATGGTTTGGTTGGCATCCGTTCTTTAACATGTTCTCTAGCGTATACATTCTGTCAGTAGACACTGATTTTAAGTATTTAATATTTTGGCAGCAAATCTGCCTTTTTTTTTTTTTCCAGTAAAGTGTTTGTAGGATTTTCATTAAGTTCTTGTTGAACTGCAAACACCTGAAGGCCTGCAGGGATGCCTGGCACCTTAGGAAGTTGGATGGATGTACTGTGTGCCTGAGCCCAAAAAGACAGCACATTCACACTTACAAAACCAGGTTTGTGTCCATGAAGTAAATACAGGAGGTTACAGGAGTGTACGATTATAAATAACATTTCTGGAAATTTGAGGAAGAAGAGATGGGAATGTCTAGTTTTCCCCAATATAATGCAGCTGGACATAACTGAAAGACCTAAATTATAATGATATGGGAAAATCTCAGTCATTGGTATGATTTCTTTTTTGTGTTAGACTACACAGTCTATATGGCTAAAGAGGTCTAAATCATTATTTACATGAAGCCAGAAAAGAAATGGAATATCTGGCAATGACTTGATGACATCTTCAACTCAGGATGGATGGATGGGACACGGAGCGGATGAGCTCATTGGACCTGGACCCTGAATCACATCGAGGAGCTGGGCCTGCTGAACGCTGGAGGTGGAGGGGAGACGGGTGAGGCGCATCAAGGCAGCACTGAAATGACAGCAGCTCAGAGATGAACACTTTTTAAATTTTGACAGCAACAAGATGATTGGTTAACAATCAAATTGGTTGAAGTGAACAGTGACAATCTGCATTTATATCACTGTTTGAGGTGCAGAGACGTCATTGTTGTATCTGAACTTGAGTGAATGATCTGAATACTTCTTCCGCCATTAACCATGTTATCATTGTCTGGTGTTACACTCTATTCCGTCGGGGCCAATCAAACTCTTGATTGCAGTCTAAACAAATGACTCCTAACAAATCGCCTCTCTAATCATATCAACTATATACGTTCCCAAAATTGCCATCAAATGTTGGAATATATGAAAATAATAGATCTGCATCTCACTGAGTCTAAACTTTTTGTACAGCATGTTTACAAAGTCGCATCATGTTCCTTGAGCTTGTGGTGAAATAAGAAATGCTGCAGCTAATCTATCCTCTGGGGAATAAAATAAATTTAGCACAATTAATATGCAACTGTACATGTTCAAGGTAATTAGGCCAACTATAATCCTGCTGCTCGTCAGAAGCTCTATTAGCCAGAGAGGACAAACGTTTCATATTTATAACGAAAATCAAAGTGATTCTACTGACATAAACATGGTGCTCTTTATCAATACTAACTTCATAGTAAACACAGAACTTTTGTCCGTGTCAGGTTATTGTAACAACGATTAGTCTACATTTTCGGGATGTTCGCACGTTTTGATCTGATTACGGTATTTGAACTGAAGCTATCATGTTGGGCAGTGTAATATTGGTTACCACGGTGACCTACCTCATTTAAAAAAAGGCGCCATCTTGGTGACGTCGCCATTAGTTCAAGTTTCCTTGAGTTAGCAGTCAAACCCGGAAACATGGCTCTGCCATGACAGATTTATATTTTCTTATATAGGTGCTTTCAAACGCAAAGTGTGGTACAGATGTTTAGGCGTTAAAACAGCATGTAAGGTAGCTTAATTTATCTGGTGAACTTTTCATTAAGCACCACCAGGTTGCCTTGAAATTATGTATGTATACATTCATGTTCCCCACAGGATGAATTGTAATAACTTTGGCGATCCCCAGATGTTTAATTCAGCGCCTCCATCAGGTGGAAATTTTAATCTGTCCCGTAATTTGGTTTATGACCAAACACTTGCAAAACTAATGTCACTCCCACATAGTCTCAGGTGGACTTTGCTGGTGGTAATTAGTGAATGTTAGCATGCTAAAGCTAAACTAAGATGTTGAACATGGTAAACATTATACCTGCTAAAAATCGGCATGTTAGCATTTTCATCATGAGCATGTTAGCATGTCGTCTGTCCTGTCCATGTTCCTAGCACGACTCTAAAATGCAGGAAACAGACACCTAGTGGGGGAAAAACGATTAATGCAACTTTAACAACCAGCATACCTGAACAAAACAAATGTCTTAATTAGCACTGCAGTTACTACCAGTATCACTGTGTGCAGGAAAACATTGCAAATCAGTATTCAGGTTTAAATCATATTGATGCAGTCTTAATTATTCTGTGGCCTTGTGGGCATTTCTATAGCACTTTGCCTATTAATCTCCCTCTTACTACCATTGAATAACAGTGGTTACTGCCCATGTTAATCATCACTCATGGAAATTGCTAATAATCATTAATTTATTAGCAATATATCTAATATAGTTCCTGTAAAATATGAAGAGGCTTTCTAACTGCAGTTAACCTGAGTGAACCATAGAGCTGAGTGTGTCATTAAAACTGCATCAGTCTTCAGTTAAATGTCTTTTGATTCCTTGCTGCCCAGCTTGATCAAGGTCCCAATGATGCATTCTAGTAAAATTAACAGTGACAGCCCCTGAGCTTTTGCTCAATGCATGACTGACCCCTTATTAAACCTGATTGATTGTCAACTTGTAAGCTGTGTTTTCCAAGTTACTGTCAGGGATTTTGTAGTTCCTCCAAAGAAGCAGCAGCATCTCAAACAGGAAGTATAAAGGTGTACAGTGTGCATTGCTCATAGATTTTTATGAGGCAGGTTCTGCATTTCTACATTTCTACATTTTCAGATATGAAAGGAGCAATTCATTAAAAACTAAATGACTGACAATTTTAATAACAGGTTAATAGTTTTAAAATGCTTGTTTTTCCTTAGTCTTCTGCCACAGAAAAAAATAATATATTTGATGTTGGACTGTTGTTCAGACAAAACAAGCTATTTGATTATGTCAATTTGTACAAATTGTTTTCCGTTATAACTATTTTCTGACATTAAAAAGCAATTAAATGATTAATTGAAAGAAATTTGAATAAGTACAACAATTAATAATGAAAATAATTGTTAGTTGAAGCCCTAATTGTAAGTCACAGTCTGGCAACAGATCATTCTCCAGTGAAGTGACAACATTCACATTTTCCTCCACGGTGTGTTCATGTGTCGAGGTTATTTCTGAAATGGCAAACCTGAAAGAATCCACGGAATTGACTCAACTAGAATTTACATAATGCAGAAAAGAGAAAAACAAAGACAGATAGAAAGATCTTGAAATGAAATGAAACTCTGCGTAGCAACACCGAACACAAACAAAGAACCCCGAGTCATGGACAAACTGACTTGACGGCAAACACTAATGCAGCACAGACTTTCACCCAGGTGCCTCAGTCCTCCCCCATCACATTGATTAGAATTGTGGAGTTACACATTTAGATACATGACCTCCTGCATGATTAATGCAAGTGTCTGCGTCATGTCAATTGTCTTACACACCCAAAGCCTGCAACATTATTGTGCACCACTATCTTCAGTTGCATTATGTGAATAGCAAGAAACCTGCTTTCTAATAAATGCCAAGTAATTAGAATGTGCAGTGCTACTGACTGATATATGAATATTAATGGCATTTGACAACAAAGGAACAAACAAGCTGTGCTCTGAATTATATGCTGGAACATTTAAGGTATCATCAAGGGAGAATGAATTTGCAAAGAATAGTGAACCTTTCTCTGAAATACTATTAACAAAGAGCTATTGTGTGTATTTTCCTTACTCCTGTGGATAAGTGGTCAAATGTAGGTAATGTAATGTCATGTGGACATATTTCCGGTTCAGCTACACTCGAGTTTAATGGAAGTAAGTTTCCCAGCCAGCCATCTATAAGATCAGTGATAAATGTAGAGCTTTTTTTTTTGGTCTCTCAGTCTTTCAGAAACAGAGCGGGGTCCTTTTTCTCGGCTCACCATTTTACACCTATATTCAACAATCACTATCATAGCAGAGGCAGAGAAACCAGTTTGTTTTGGACAGTAGCCTCAATAGGCCATGAATTGTGGAAATGTCCCATGTTGAGGGACCATATGAAATAACTGTTGTGAGGACTGTGCAAAGGTGAACATCAAAAACTTCCAGGTGTAGCGGTGAAAAGGACCGTGTCAAGCGCTCAAGTCTACATTGGGTAAAATTCAGGTGTCTGGAGCCACCTTAGATCCAAATGTACTGATAGCCCTTTCTCAGACCATCTTCATTTCATTTCATTATTTACTTCAGGGCACACTTTCAACACAAAATCTTACACAAAATATAAATTACAGCACAATCTGAAACAATATAATACACATTCCATGGTCGAAGGAGAAGAGAAAATGTTATGTTACCTGCCCTCTTCTCAATACAAGCGACATGAATGGTCTACCACACATGGCCTGCCAATGCGTTACTTCCTTTTGTAAGCTGACAATCATACACTGCAAATACTGGCAAGTGATCGCTTGTATCATTTCCTAGTGGCCCACTTTGAACAGTACTCTCCACTACATTTGTTTGTAATGCTGGTAGAAAAGAAAAAGCTGTGTGATCGTGCTGTGCTCTGGACTCAACTGTGGCTTTGCAGTTATCAAAAATGTCCCAGGAGGTTGATAGCGAAGTCCAGATTCAGAGCATTGATTGCAGAAGTTCAGCAAATTTCCCAGCTCAGTAAAGTGAGACCCCGTTGCTGATTTTCTTCACTATTTCATGTATTGCTTTTTTCTGTCTGTCAGCGGTGCAGAGCAGTCTGCCAGAGAGATTGCATCACGGTATTAAGTCACACGAATACAGATACTGCAAGAAAAGTAGAAGCACAGTCTAAAAACTGTTGAAATTCTCTTTATATTTGCTGACAGCACAGTAGCTATGCAGTAACTGCTGGATATCACTTAATTAGTCTTGTGTCGCTCTTATCAAACCTTAAAGTCCTGTGAATTCATGGTGGAGTAAACTGCTTCGAACAAAAGTCTGTACCGAGCGGCATGCGTAATCATATTGATAAGAGCTTTCCTTATCAGTACATCTTTAAAATCGTATTTTTTTAATTTAATTTCATTAGGGCTGAAGTAGAGACACAGCCCCAGCAGGTTTGTTTGTGCATGGCAAACAGGTTTTCAACATGTAGAGTTCAGCTAAATATTATGCCCAAGGAGATTTGATTAAACACAGTTATATGTACTCCTGTAGTGCAAACATGCCCACACTGACCTGGCACTTAATTATTTTGGTCGCTGCGCATGTCACACATCCTGAGGATTTGTTATTTTCTGTGACAGTAATGTTAACAGCAGGAAATCTAAACTAAATGACAAGCTTGATTGGAATCAGAGTTTCAGCTGCTTTTTCATTCTGTGAATTTGGTGCATACACATGGGTAAATGTAGTTCACCCTCTGCAGAGGACAGCATTAATGTGCAGGTGCTGTCAGATACCAATATGTCTATTTCCATCCTCTGATTGGATGGCATTGAGTGTGTATGTGTGTGTGTGTGTGTGTGTACTTTTATCTAGTTAATTATTTCTTTCAAGAAATGCAGGGATTCATTCTGGGATCATCTTTTAGCCCCGAGATCAGTCCAAACTTCAGCCAAACATTTTTCATATATTTATGTATTTTAAAGACTTTCTTTACCTGTCAACAAAGTGGAATCAATCATACCAGATAGGAGGCATATTTTGGCTTATCCAGTTGAAAGTAATTTGGGACTAAAGCTGGAGAGTGAAGAAAGTGAGTCTTTTTCTTTGCATAGTTTCGCCCAATTATAATCAAAACTGCTCAGGAGATAAACAAGTCATCACTGTACATTTTAGCACACTTGCAACAAAACCCTTCAGTTCCACCACCAGGCGAGTGTTGACTGAAGACCCATTTCACTCACTGAAACTTTTTTTTGCCACTAGAGGCCAGTCAAAGAAATGCAGGTACACACTTTTGGGTAAATCACACTCCACACAAACGTTTCTGGCCTGTACATCTTGACACTTTGACATCAAACGTTCTTTCTTTCTTATGTTTTGTTCAAAATCTAATTAAGTGCATATTTATACCCCAAAACCAAAGCTTGGTAAAGGGGACTTTAGTTATGGGATATCGATTTAGTCAAAGTTTGTAAGATGTTTGCAGAGTGGAACATACCATGTTCCACTATTTTGTTTTATTTTTTCATGACTTCTTGCTTTTCATCAGACGGATTGAAACATTCAGAACCCACATGTTGCTCTTGATGTGACATCATCCCAGGACCGCAAGCTCAAATCCATAGTTAAACATTAAATCCTAAATGGCAAAATATATAATCTGAATTGGGCATTATTTATGTGGTACACCCCAACATTGTGTCACCACTTTTGTGTGTGTGTTTTTTTATTTGATTTCATTTAATTAGCCAAACACACATATTAAGAAACCTCTGAGGCATAATGTCATCCTAGTAATATAGGTGATAAAGCTGTTCATTTATTTTTCATATTAATTGTGAAGAGAAATAGTAAATCAAAGCAGCCTCTAATGTTGCCTCAGGCTGGAGCGTTCGCCCAAACCCCAGATGCTGTCTGGGAGACAAACCGACTGCACCTGTATTCTTCAGGATCTCTTTATCGCTGCTGTGGTACCGAAACAGTATCATAATTGGTCTTTCTCCTGAAACACACTTTTTAAAGAGATTCCGAGTTTCTTGCAGCAGTGAAGGAACAGCTAAGACATTCCTGTAGCTCAGTCACAAACAGTCACGTCATTTAGTGAGGCCCATTTCTCCACAATTGCTTGCTGCTAAGTTGCAGCTGTATTGTTGTTTTGGATTAGCTTTATGTCCACTGCTGTTGTGTTGTGCACGGCCAAAGCTTATAAAACACTATTGCTTGACTGGCCCATTAGGAGGTCTCAGTATAGCTGTTATTTGCATAGCCAGCTGGGCTTAAGGTCTTTATCATTTACGTGTAGACAACTTCAAGTCACTGTAGAGAGGGTTTACTATTTATTTGGCAGATATTTTCTGCACTCTAGCTCCTCCGTGCTTCTGTCAACAGAGTAAACAAAGTATGGTTAGGATGTTGAAACTCTCCCAGCCAATGACAGCATTTTTATTAGCACCAGCCGCACAGTTTGATAATTCCAGGCTACCACAACATCTGTAGCCCCTCTGTATGCTTCAGTGTTTCAATTTCTCCAATGTTTTTCGTCTTTGTCCTCTGTAGGATAAACTGCACCAGTTGGGTTTTGATTGACATGTTAAATGATTATTTCAAAATATGTTTCATTGCAGTAAAAGAGTGAATGATGTTCCACAGTCACATGGGTACAGAGGTAAATATGACACAAACACCTCCATGTGATTTCCTGTATTGTTCGGAATCACACAGTTAATACATAGAAGCATGTGTTCACTTACCCTCAGTCAACAATTACTCTAATATGTCATGAAAGCTCCAGTGACATAACAAAACTATTTCGGGTGTTGATCACAGGACACTAGGTGTCTTACCCTACTGTTTAGTCGCATTACTGTGACAACTGAAAAACAAAGAATACTCCACTTATAGCAATACAAAAATGGATGTGGGGATGACTGTATTTGTACTAGGTAAATGATTAATTGGCAACAACCAGGTTTGCAAATGCGACAATTTGCTGTCTTTGAATATCCTTGGCATTTGGACTGTTCATCACACAAAACAAGACATTAAATGATATCAGCTTGTGCTCCCAAGAAATTGTGACTGTCAACTTTCACTGTTCTCTGATGGTTCACAGACAAAAGAATGAATCGATTAATTAAGAAAATAATCTGTAGATGGAATAATAATAATGGATAATAATGGATAATGGAAATATCTGAATAAAAATTATATAACGATGTTGCACACACTTTGGTTTGGGGGTGAGTGAGACAATGTTTGTTTACCTTAAGGCCTAACAGAAGAATATACAGTAGTCCTGCAAGAAATCAAAGATCGTCTGTGGTTTGGAAGATTAAAATGAATAAATAATGGCTGCACCTTCCTGGACAATGAAGTAAATATACATTTTTTTCATTTTCTGTTTTCATCACGATTGTGACATATCTAATAAAGCAGTGACTCTTTAAACGAGTTAAAGGAAACGAGTCTTCCTCCCAAAATACGATTTATTGCACAATGAAATCATTCAAGCGTAGCTGCTGGAGGATCAAACGTTGCTCTTTTTGGTTCCATGCGCGTCCCTCATTAGTAAAGTGGCCAATCACCTGCTGCGTATATCATCTCAAAGAGGGTGGCCAATCAGGTTCCAGTACCGCCCCTTAGCCCCGGCCCCCAATCACCACCTGGACACACCCCCGTCTCTCGTGTGCGCTTCCTCGTTTCCCCTGTTGCTCCCGTCACTACGGTGACTGCGCGGCGCCGTCACCGGTTGGCGGAGCCGCTTTTGACGTCGGAGTGATATCTGGAATTCCTCTGCCCGTAAAGGCTCAGTGTGTGACGGCGAACAGGAGCCCGAGACCCCGCTGGGGGGGGGGGAGGGAGGAGGCGGCAGCACGTACTGTATACACGTGAGGCGTCATGTTTACCGTGTTTCCTGCCCATGTTGTCATCTGAGCCCCGGTCCGCTGCTGGAGAGGATGTGTCTGCATGGTTGTGGAAGGGAAGTTTAGCTTTACTGACAAAACTTAGGAACTCAGGCAGCATGGTCCACTGCATCTTCATCTGCACCTCCTGCTCATAAGCACAAGATCTGAGATCTGTGCTGCTACTAAGGTGACCCGAGCAATTCCGACTTGAATGTAAGTGTGTTGTGAATGAAAACTTCAGCAGTGTTGCTCTACTTACTCTGCAGCACTACGAGGTGGCTGCTGGTGATAGTAATTGTAGTTGTATTATATTTGTCATGGTGATGAGACAAATTGAAAGTGATATTAAGTAAACTAGCCAGGCAATTAGGCAGTATTTCTAACTAAAAGAGTTAAAAAATTTGGGTTTGAAGTTATATTTGTCACTTGAAGTGATGACCACCCCTTTATTTATAAAATTATCTTCAGAATCATTTTGGGGGTTTTTTTGACTCTTGCTTTTTTTGTTGTTCTCAATGTTACACACAGTTCACAGAATAAAACAAGTCTCATCAAAGATGGGTTAAAATAAATATAGAACTATTATATTCATGCAAGTAGGTGAGAAAATTGGTGTATCTAAAAACACACAATGACTATATACAAGTCAAGTGTTTCTGTACATTATAAAACAATACAAATTGTGAAAGAATGAAATATTGAATAGCTCTTAAAGAGAGAATTGGTGGGAAATAAATATTTTCCATGACCTTTTCAAAACTGGTGTGCTTCCAGGGGCAGGATTGATTATCTTTTATCTTTATCCTTATCTTTTTGGAAACGCTGATACATGAAAAGGTCAGCTAGAAATATAGGAGAAACCAAACATCTGTGTCATTTGACATTTACTTAACTTTGTGCACCATAACTGTACTATAACCTTCTCTGCCCTAATTTGTAGTTTTGTTTTCTGTGTCTTCGTCGTGTATGAGTTGGTATATACGCTTTTTTCTTCTTCTGTGAATTTTTATAAACTCAATCCGTTCACCTGCTATCACACATCTGAACCAGTCAACAACCTGACCAGAAAGTCTGTTACAACGCTATACTAGGTATCAGTGTTAAATTTAGGATGGCATGCAGGGCTGCACACTTCTTGACTGTAAATAAATGTCTGAAAAGTTCACAGCCATATGACAAACCTCACTTGATATAGGCACTGAGGGCTGCAGACAGAAAACTCTAAACATCTTTTCATGCTTTTTCTCAATCCCGCCATTTGGTTTCCATTGCCCTCTTACATATACAGCGATGTATATGTGTTGACGTGTGTTTCTCAGCAGAACGTATTGTATCAGCTTCTGTTATGTGACTATGTGTTTGCACCCACTGCTCCATCTGTATTGAATCTCATTATTGACCACGTTCTCTGGACAGTCAATCTGCACCCCACACAGAGTCTGGCTGACCTTGTCACAGAGCTTTGCCATAGAAGGGATCAGTGACAGTGTACGGACGTACTGGCAGCTCAGATGTCTGCTCCCGAGCTCTTGGGGCTGCTGGCAGGTCGTCTTTAAATAGATAAGCACTTTAGTTGTATGCCAGAGAAGCACTGTGACCTCTGAACAAGATGATTTCTCAAGTCTATCTGTGTCTCAGAGGGTGATTCAGCAAAACGCAGCTTTTCACAAACTGTTCTCTGGGTTAAAGGAAGACAGAACAGGCAGATTGCTGTGTTTTATTCTTTTTCCCGCTGAGAATTTAGTTAAAATGTCAGCTTGGCAGGATTTCTTTTCTTCTTTTTTCTTTTCTCTGTAGTCTCCTGTACTGTATATCACGCCATTACAACAGACTGTTGTAAAGATGTTTAATGTTTTCAATAGTGTTTAAACAATTAGAGGGTTAAGCTGCAATAATTCTGATAATCAAGTAATCATTTTAATCATTTTTCAAGTAGTACTGGCAAAAAGTCACTGATTCCAGCTCCACAAATGTGAAGATTTTCTTGTGATATATATATATATATATATATATATATATATATATATATATATATAGTAATATTAAAATCTTTGTGTTCATTC